>SJXQ01007950.1:174445-273149 GCA_006408695.1 Aepyceros melampus | reverse complement strand
GAGTGCTGATAACCGTTATGTTGTTTAAAGGGCCACACATTTCTGTTCCTTTCTATAAGAACATGCAGATCTTATTTTGATAATTTTATCATATCCATCATACCCTGTGGGACAAAGGGCAAGTATTGAGCCATCATGTGCCAGTTCCTAAACAGTGAAATATTGCTGGTCTTACGAAACAGCTTCTGCTTGCGTGTTTTCTCTTCCCCAGGAATCTTTTTCCTTGCCCTCAGCAGGGAGTCTTGACTCAGTTCCAGGGATATAATCAGTCTGCTTTCTGTTTAATGCTGTTGTTGTTGTTCAGTCACTAAGTCATTTCCAACTGTTTGCAACCCCATGAACTCTGCATGCCAGGCTTCCCTGTCCTTCACTATTACCCAGAGTTTGCTCAGACTCATGTCTGTTGAGTCAGTGATGCCATTGAACCATCTCTCCTCTGTCGCCCCTTTCCTCTTGCCCTCAATCCAGTTGTTAAATGCTTGTAGTATCACCTATGTCACAAAAACCAGGATTAGGAGCCACAGAGGTTGCCAAAGAGGAGTCAGGAACCGTGAATTCCCTTACATCTCCCTTACATTTCATTTAAAATTTTATCTACTGTTTTCAACTCCATGGTTTGTTTTTGTTTTCTATTATTTATTTCTCTTTATTAGCAGTCTATATTTGTTCTAATCTACATTTCTTTGTTTGTGGCCAAGATGTGTGGCATGCAGGATCTTAGTTCCACAACCAGGGATCGAACCTGTGTCCCCTACATTGGGAACACAGAGTATTAACCACTGGACCACCAGGAAAGTCCCTAATCTATGTTGTTTTCATACGTGCTTTAGTTCTTTAGATACGGCTTCCTTTACTTCTTTGAGCATATTTATAGTTGCTGATTTAAAGTCTTTGTCTGGCAGGTCCAATGTCTGGGTTTTCTGAGGGAGGATTTCTGTTGATTTTTGTTGTAAACTGGACATTTAAAATAATATTGAATAGTAACTCTGGACATCGGAAATCCGCTCACCCTGGGGTTTGTTACTGTTGCTGTGTTTGCTAGTGACTCTGGAACTAATGCTGTGAAGTCGGTATTCTTTGTCATGTTTGACTACTCAAGTGTGTGTGTGAGGATTGCTTACAGTGCTCCGGCAGGTGATTTATAGCTCTAGCCTTTACTTCTGGCTTGCTCAAAGCCTCAAGGTCAGCCGAAGGTGACAGATGAGGGCCTTCTCAGGTCTCTCCTGGGCATGGCCTTCTAAGTCCCTAGAAACGAATTGGGGTTTTTCATTCTCCAGTGTTTCTTTTTAAAATCTTCTGATAACAAGCCTCTTGTTAGCCCCACTTGGTATCACAAACTCAGACAACAAAAGTTTTTGACAGATGGCTCAGGATGGGCTGTGTGTATAGAGTGAGGTAAAAAAAGACAAGCCCTCATCTGAAAAGAAAAGGTTCCCAGTGGTAAAGAATCCTCCTGCCAATGCAGGAGACACAGGTTCGCTCCCTGGTTCAGAAAGATTTCCTGGAGAAGGAAATGGCAACCCATTCCAGTATTCTTGCTGGAATAATCCCATGGACAGGAGAGCCTGACGGGTTATAGTCCATAGAGTCTCAAAGAGTTGGCCACGACTGAGCACGCACACATAAATAGTCTAAAAAATACAGCAAACTAGTGGCTCTAACAAAAAAGAAGCAAACTCACAGATACAGGGAACAAATACAGACACAGAGAACAAACTAGTGGTTACCAGTGGTGAGGGGGAAAGGACAGTGTTGGGGTGGGGGCATAGAAAGTATAAAGTATTGGGTGTAAGATAGGCTGCAGGATGTACTGTGCAACATGGGGAAAGTAGCCAATATTTTGTAATTGTACGTGGAATTGTCCAGTTGCTCAGTCATGTCCAACTCTTTGCAACCCATGGACTGCAGCACGCTAGGCTTCCCCATCCTTCACTATCTCCAGGAGTTTGCTCAAACTCATGTCCATTGAGTCAGTAATGCCACCCAGCCATCTCATCCTCTGTTGTCTGCTTCTCCTCCTGCCTTCAGTCTTTCCCAGCATTAGGATCTTTTCCACTGAGTCAGCTCTTCGCATCAGGTGGCCAAAGTATTTGAGCTTCAGCTTTAGCATCAATCCTTCCAATGAATATTCCGGGTTGATTTCCTTTAGAATTGACTGGTTTGATCTTCTTGCAGTCCAAGGGACTCTCAGGAGTCTTCTCCAGCACCACAGTTCGAAAGCATCAGTTCTCCAGCGCTCAGTGTTCTTTATGGTCCAACCCTCCCGTCCATACATGACTACCAGAAAAACCATAGCTTTGACTCTGTGGACCTTTGTTGGCAAAGTGGTGTCTCTGCTTTTTAATATGCTAAGTTTGTCATAGCTTTTCTTCCAAGGAGTGAGCGTGTGTAGTTTTATGGCTGCAGTCACCATCTGCAGTGAGTTTGGAGCCCAAAATAATAGTCTATCACTGTGTCCATTGTTTCCCCATCGATTTGCCATGAAGTGATGGGACTGGATGCCATGATCTTAGTTTTTTGAATGTTGAATTTTAGGCCAGCTTTTTCACTCTCCTCTTTCACCTTCCTCTAGAGGCTCTTTAGTTCCTCTTCACTTTCTGCCATTAAGGTGGTGTCCTCTGCATATCTGAGGTTACCGATATTTCTCCTGGCAGTCTTGATTCCAGCTTTAACTTCATCCAGCTCAGCATTTCACATGATGTACTGTGTATATAAGTTAAATAAAGAGGGTGACAGTTACAGCCTTGATGAACTCTTTTCCCAATTTTGTAAATGGAGTATATCCTTTAAAAATTTTAATCAAAAAAGAACAAGTCCTGATAAGGCAAATAGTGGCACTTCTCTGACAATGGGAATTTGGGGATACTCTAAACATGGTCTTATCACCTCTGTGGCTGCCAGCTTGCTGGTTTCACAGGTATTGTGATTGCAAGGCTGCTGATTTTGAAGGCTACCTTGTTGCTAGCAAGATGGGAATGAGCTTAGGGACAGTTCACATACCACAGGGCTCATTTGTTCTTACAGTCAGCCATCTAAATATTCCTGGGATTTTAGCAAGTGTTTGGTTTATTTCCAGAGTTCCAAAAAAGTTGATGTTGACAGTGTTTGCCAGTGTTCTCATTGCTTTTATGTAGGGGTAGATTTTTCTAAGGTCCTAAATCCATTTTGGAAGTCCTTCATCCCACCTCCACTACTTTTTTCTGTCTGTGACTCCTGCTCTCCTGGATCTCTCTGCTTCTCTGCCAGCTCCAAGTGTTTCCAATCTTTTGGTTTACTTTTCTCCTTGATAGAAGAACCTGTCTGCCAGTATAGGAGATATAAGAGACACAGGTTCGATCCCTGGGCCAGGAAAATCCCCTGGAGTAGGGAATAGCAGCCCACTCCATTACTCTTGCCTGGAGAATCCCACAATAGAGGAGCCTGAAAGATTACAGGCCATAGCATCCTAAAGAGTCAGATAGAACTGAATCAATTTAGCACAAACTGTTACATAAATTGCTTGTGTTTATTTTATTGCCTGTTGTCCCATCTAAAACAAAAGTTCTGTTATGGCAGCAATTTTTCTTTCTGTGTTGTATTGACCTCTGTATCCTCAGCATCTAGAACAGTGTCTGGCTCAAACTGATGCCCCATATTCTAACATATAACAAATATTAAAAAATTATATAAAAAGAAACTAGAGGCAGATAAATCAGTTATTCATGTTAGTAGTTTAAATATAAACGGAGAAGGCAATGGCAACCCACTCCAGTACTCTTGCCTGGCAAATCCCATGGACGGAGGAGCCTGGTAGGGTGCAGTCCATGGGGTCGCTAGGAGTCAGACACGACTGAGCGATTTCACTTTCATGCATTGGAGAAGGAAATGGCAACCCACTCCAGTGTTCTTGCCTGGAGAATCCCAGGGACCGGGGAGCCTGGTGGGCTGCCGTCTGTGGGGTCGCACAGAGTTGACATGACTGAAGCGGCTTAGTAGCAGCAGCAGCAGCAGTTTGAATATAAAGCTTCACTTAAGATCAGGGAGATGAGAAATAACAGGAGAGATGTTAGGAAGATTGATAAGCTTCCCTTCTTAAATGGGTGAAGGAGAAAGGAGAAATGAAATGTTTAAATTTAAAACTAAATGAACTGAGGACGATGTGTAGAATGTTAAGAGTAACCCATTGTTTTGGTTGGAATTGGGGGTAGGAGGAGAGGATCAAGCCTACTGGAAAGGTAAAGTTTAATTTTAGACATGTCTAAGTGTGCTGGAAGATGAATGAGAACAAGACATAGCCACTTTTGGAAATGTGATCCCAGTGACAATATTCATGCAGAAGAGTGAATTCAAAGGACAGTGGACTTCCTCCAGAGGAGACAGAGGGAAAGCGAGGCCAGGAGCCTCTGGGATACCTGGGGAAGACGCATCTCACAGGATTGGTAGGGACTTGTCGAAGGAAACAGCAAAGCCACTTGGAGTCTTAGGATGCTGTTTTCCTTCTTTGTGTGTACCCTCCCCACTATCTGGTGTTTAATGGCCGGTTTCTCTTCTGTTCAAAAGGATCTACCGCTACCAGTCTCATGACTATGCCTTCAGTAGCGTAGAAAAGTTACTGCATTCCCTAGGAGGGGACGACTATCTTGGATTATTTAACCGGTCACTTCTTGAAACCTTGCAGAAAGCAGGCTTCTCTGAGAAGTTCCTTGATGAAATTATTACTCCCGTCATGAGGGTAAATTATGGCCAAACCACAAACATCAATGGCTTTGTAGGTAAGTAAGGGCTTGGAATAGTTAACCGACATTAGTTTGACAGTGCGGCTTACCTGATGCTTTGGTGGCTCCTTCCTTTAGGCCATGATTTGGAGATGACTACCTTCCTTTGTGAAACCTCAGACACAGTGAAAATGTTGGCAAAATTGTGCATGTGTAGATGAGCATTTTTATGGGAACGGAGTCTTTGGTTTTTATTAGCTGAATGGTCCTCACCTGGGGGAAACTTTGCTCTGAGGGTCATTTGGCAATGTCTAGATTTGGAGCCGGATGCAGCTACTCGGGAGGTCTCCCCTCCCGAGTGGGTAGAGGGCCCCTTACGGAGTCAGAATTAACATGTTTTGTCCTGCCGCCGACAGGGGCAGTGTCAATGGCTGGTACTGATCCTGGCCTTTGGGCAGTAAAAGGTGGCAATAAACTTGTTTGCTCAAGGCTCCTTCAGGCTTCCAGAAGCAATCTTGTATCAGGCTTAGTAATGTCCATAGAGGAGAAAACAAGGACCAAGCAGACAGGTAAGCTTAAACTCCTATTTTATTGTTCCTAATTTCCCCTGCAGAAAATAATTGCTCAGGGAGAAAAACCTGTTTCTCCATCTCTCACTCAGTTCCAAATGATGAAATTTTAAATTGGAGGTTAGATGTTGTGTGTCATGTGGAAACAGATACACATGTGCTCAAGCACAGTGGCATGACTTTTTGGATTAAAAAAGAATTTCATCCTCAAAGTAACCATTTCATATTTTGTACCTGTTGACAAATTTTATTTCCATTCCAAGTAGAAAATTGGCCTCAGTGTAATACAAATGCAGGGGCCAGTTATCTTAAGGGATAAAACTTGTTTAAGTCCTTAGAATTATGGAGAAACTATTAAGGTATAGAATTATTTTTAGAAGGTATAACATATAGTATGTTAGAAACACTTGAATGCTTTTTTATTAGAAGGTATTTAAAAAGAAAGCTTTTTTATTTCCTCTAGGAAATCCCTCAAAGGTGTATGAAGTGGTCTACCAAACTGGATCTGAGACCCATTCAGACTTCTATGACATCGTCCTGGTGGCCACTCCATTGAATCGGAAAATGTCCAATATAAATTTTCTCAACTTCGATCCTCCAATTGAGGAATTCCATCAACACTACGAACCTTTAGTGACAACTTTAATTAAAGGGGAGTTGAATTCCACTGTCTTTAGCTCTAGAGCCTTAAATGAGTTTCATCTTGGTACAGTCTTAACCACTGATAATCCAGATTTATTCATTAACAGCATTGGGCTTGTGTCCCCTGTAGAAGAAGACAGTAATCCTCAGCCAAAAGCAGATATAGTACATGTTTGGAAGATCTTTTCTGCAGCACCACTTACTAAAGAACAAATTTTAAAGCTCTTTGTGTCCTACGATTATGCTATGAAGCAGTCATGGCTTGCATACCCTCATTATACGCCTCCAGAGAAATGCCCCTCCATCATACTCCACGATCGACTTTATTACCTCAATGGCATAGAGTTTGCGGCAAGTGCCATGGAAATGAGTGCCATTGCGGGCTACAATGCTGCTCTCCTCGCCTATCACCGCTGGAATGGGAACACACACATGATTGACCAAGAGGACTTATATGAGAGACTTAAAACCGAACTATGAAATACCACTCTCTCCTTTATCCCCCTCCTGGTTCCAAATGGAATATCACTGGCAAAAAAAAAAAAAGAACATAGTCTGAACAGAGATGATTTGAATCAGATATTTCGCCATTATCATTTAACAAAATAATCCCAGTGAGTCATGAGAAACGCAAGGTTCTAATTAAGCATGAAGGTAAAACTATTGCGTCTTCAAAATGGAACTCTTTCTTGAATATCCATCAGCAGCATTTCCCAAACTTGTCTGATCATAAGAATCACCTGGAGTTTGTTAGCCATATGAATTCTCTAGCTCCTCTGGAGGTTCTGATTTAATAGGTCTGGGATGGGGCCCTGGATTTTGAACAAAACTTTAAAGCATTTTAAGCTGAGCCCTTGAGGAAGACTTACCTTTTAGTTCAGGACTAGTTCATCTGTGCTTCACGGTTGGATGTGATCTTCATTCAGGTAAAATTACCATGGGAACTGGTATCTTATGCTTGGCTTTAGTAACTTACATTTTGCAAAGGACATATGCCCATGCTTGAAGCCTTGACTTTCAGAATGTTCTTTTGATTGCTTCTGTCTCTATTTCATTAGGGGTGAAGTTCAGAAGTCTTAGCGTAGTATAAAGATGTCACACAAAAATCTCAAGTAAAATGAAAAGCAAGTATAGGCTATTGATTTAAGAAATTTCTTAAATTTGTATTATCAAACCCTCACCTGAGGAGCTTTGAAAAATGGTGACAGAGCCCAACAGAGATTGGTTTAATGGACTGAGGATAGGACCTCAGCTTTTTGTAGCTTTTTAGAGTTCCTAATGTACAACTGCTTCCCTGGTGGCTCAGAGGTTAAAGCATCTGCCTGCACTGCGGGAGACCTGGGTTTGATCCCTGGGTCAGGAAGATCCCCTGGAGAAGAGAATGGCTACCCACTCCAGTATTCTTGCCCGGAGAATCCCATGGACGGAGGAGCCTGGTGGGCTATGGTCCACAGGGTTGCAAAGAGTCCAACAACTGGGGTTTAGTCACTGATGTGGGGGTTTATGATGTTTTCAAAGGGTTTTTAGTGCCTTAAAAGTCCCAAGAAACCCAGTCCATTATCAAAGCAAATCCATGTTGCAAAGGATTTCTCCAGTGAGAACTCTAGTAGTCTTGGCAGTAAGAAGCATCGACAGTCTCACAGCAGAGGCAACTTAGATGACTCTAGAGCCTCTGGCACTAGAATATATTCAGTGACCCCACACTTGATCAGATCCAATTTATGTTCAAACTTAAATGCTTCTGAAGGTACTGTAGCATTTTGATTGAGAAATTGGTTGTTGAAATCTTATTTTGAGATGGTGTTTCAGCTATACATTGCAATCACCCGTAGGACTGCTTCCTGAATGATTCCAGGATGTAGCCAAGAGACCTGGTTCTCCACCTGTACAAAGATCATGAGTGTTCTTATAGTCACTGGAAAGGACAAAACAAGTAAAAATTTGTGAATTCTAAAAGTAACTGAACTGCAACCAAGTTAACATATATTGTCTTTTTAAAAAAGTCCTCCGGATTATAGTGGTTGCTCCTTTCAGCAAAAAGAACATTGATTCTTAAGGTGATTTATTCTCTACAATTGTGAATATTAATATGTTGATAAAACTGCCAAGATATTTGATGTAGAGGCAGGAATTAAATTTATAGTTTGTCAGAGTTAGCTTTTTACTATTTTTATTCTTAAGTATGTTAAAAGGCATTCCTACTTTTTTCCTTTTGTGGTTTTAAAGAAGACAGTATGTAGGGTATAGCACTGTTGTGTATATGCTAAAAGTGAGTGAATTCTGGTGGAATAATCTCTAACATCTGCAGACTTGTTTTGCAATGGCAAATATTTTTAGAGCACCAGTTTTAAATACTGCTGTTTTATCAAACCCAACTCTTGATTGTTTCCCAACTCTGATTGAGGTATCTGAAGTTGTTAAAGAGCAAAAAGGTTATCCATATAGTAAGCATATTAATTTTAATGCAACTAACAATTCAAAAATATTTAATTGGAAGGACCTTTCAGGGCCCACTATCCCAGGAGGCTACTCAAGTGAAATTCTTACAGAAGAGACTGGTAAAGATTATGCATAGGCTGAAGGAAGGCCAAGTCCTGCTCCAGTGTTACTGGAAGCTTGTTAAAACATGGCTGGCCTCACCCCTAGAATGTTGCAATAGGTGTGGAGTAGCATACGAAAGACTGCATTTCTGTTATGTTCCTACGTGATGCTACCAGTTAGGAGCCACACTTAGAAATTCTCCCAGTTCTAAAATTCAACTTTATGTGGTTGCAATGTTAGGGAAGGTTTAAAGGGGAGAATGGAAAAATAAAAATGTATGGCCTTCACATCAACTCATTTGATCCCTCTAGTTATAGTTTTTCTGTAAACATTTCCTATAAATAGGGAATACCATTTTACATACTTGTTTATAAGTACCTCACATATGTGTATACCCCACTCTCTAGTTTTAAAGTGATTCATGATTTGTAGGCTTTCTATCAGATCACAAAAATAAACTTAAGCATTTGCTTGATAGGTTTTTTTAAAGTTAGGTTTATGATCCATGTCTGTGATATTCTCTTACTGGAGTTTGCACCATAAAATTTACAAACTAGGTGAGTATATTATGGGCAGCATTATCACCATCTTCTACCCCACAGAGAACCACAATGCACTGGAATGTTTTCCTCTGGAATTGTATTTCTACTCTTGTATTCAAAGTTTTTTCCCACTTATGTTCAAAATAAAACAATGACATCATTACTTCCTGTGTTTTACTTCTGTTGTACTATATGGTTGACCCTTAAAACATTGTGGGGGTTATGGATGCTGACCCTCTGAGCAGTCAGCTCTCTGCATATGCAGTTCCTCTATTCAGTTTGGAATGTGTGGATTCAACCATGGATGGTGTAGTACTGTAGTATTTACTATTGGCAAAAACCAGTATGTAAGTGGACCTGCATAGTTTAACCCATGTTGTTTGAGTGAAACTGTACTTGGAACGTAGATGTATGTGAAAAAGTCAGAGTCTGTCCAAGTTATTGCAACAACTTTGAAAATTCCAGTTAATGTTTTAGAAAAAACCCATTCAGGTTTGCAGCTTCTTTAACTTTGTTCAGTAGTAAAAGATATGGGAAAAGGGCATCTTGCCAGGTTTCATATTTTAATAAGATTTTTCTATTTTAATGCATTAAAACCTGAACTAATCAGTCTCAACCAATAACAGGTCATGACAGAAAAAAATCAGAATAAGAGCAGATATTCGAAGTTGAGAACAGCTAAGAAAGCATTTTTGGCTATTATAGAAGTTTATTTAACAAAAAAGTTCAGTAAGAAAATGTACACAACCCAATTTTTCTGGTAGTAAAATGTGGAGAGGGGACACATGGAAGCGTTGACTTCTCTGGTGAACACAGCCATTGTTCATACTCGTTCCAAGGCTTCTAACATGATGATACTATTGCCTCGTATTACCTAAGAAAAAATGAATTTGAAAAGAACACAATTCGTTCAATAGATTTATCAATGATGATTTAAAGAATTTTCATCAACTCATCAATGGTTTTACTAAATGTCAGTTTGTGAGGCTTTTTTTCCCCCTGGTCAATATGTGTGAGTGCTCAGATGCTCAGTTGTGACCGACTCTCTGCGACCCTATGGATTATAACCCACCAGATTCCTCTGTCCATGGGATTTTCCAGGCAAGAATACTGGAGCGAGTTGCCATTTCCTACTCCTGAGGATCTTCTATAAAAGAAGGTAAGTCAGGATACTCATTAAGCATAGGCGAGATGGCTGGTAAAATGGGATAGAAAAGTCAAATTGGAAGGGGACTGTGAAAATAAGGAGCCCTGTGGACTGTAGGTAATGCAACCACAAATCAGTTCAATATAGCCAGAACGGTGAAAGGACAGGATGGAGGCATCCTGAGTGAGATTCGGGGCTTTGCTAGTAGCTCAGCTGGTAAAGAAGCCGCAATGCAGAAGACCCTGGTTCCATTCCTGGGTCAGGAAGATCTGCAGAAGAAGGGATAAGCTACCCACTCCAGTATTCATGCACTTCCTTGGTGGCTCAGCTGGTAAAGAATCTGCCTACAATGTGGGAGACCTGGGCTCAACCCCTGGGTTGGGAAGATCCCCTGGAGAAAGGAATGTCTACCCACTCGAGTATTCTGGCTGGAGAATTCCATGGACTGTATAGTTCATGGGGTCACAAAGAGTCAGACACGACTGAGTGACTTTCAGTAAGATTCAAAGTGGAGCTATGCTGGGAGGCAGCTGGCATAAAAATAGCTGTAACTTGTTCCTTTCTCCTCTCACTCTACTTGCTTTATTTATTACACACACTGTTATATACTGTCTTCCTCACTCAAGTGTCATTTCTGTGAGGGCAAGGACTTGCTTGGTGCACCTACTCAGTGCCTAAAGCAGTGGCAGGCTCATGAAAGGCTCAAGTAAGTAAACAGATACCTGCATCTGATTACTGCAGGTGACTGACTGGGAAGGACCATGACAGGTGGGAAAGTGTTGGGGAGCCTGGCAGAGACAAACAGCAACGATTATGGTGAGAAAGTGGCAAAGAATTAAAGAGCTGCTCTGAAAATGACAAATGGAGACTGAAAGCAGCTCTCACACTGCTTAACAAATTAGGAAAAGAAATGAAGAAACCTAAACAACATGATTCCTAGTGTTTAAACTGCTGGCTTATTTGCAACAGAAGATAAACATGACTTCTCACCAATCAAAACTTAAAAACCAAGTAGCGTTCTTCCTAGTTCCTTCCTAAATCTGTCCATTTGTGACACTTTCCCCAGAAGTGGAGGGTGGTGAAGAGAAGTTATTTCAGATAACTAAGATTTTCAGATCTGTGGGCTTTTTCTTTTTGGCATCATTAAAAAAAATAAAACTGCCACTTTCCTCAACGTTTTCTAAAATGGTATCACACACTTCTTTGCCTTCTCACATATATGTGACACAGGAATTAAGGCTCGATGTGAACACCTCTGCTTCACAGGGCTCTTCCTTTTTTCCCACCGCGTTGGATGGCCCATATTCCAGATCAAACTGGAACCATCAGGTCCAGAATTCCATACTGCTCCTTGGATTGGGCTTGAGTACTAAGTTTTGGCAAAGTGTTGCCCAGGCCTTTTTATGAAGGGGCACAACTGTCTAATAAAGAATACAAACCTAAATTGGAGTACAGAAGCACAAAGCCAGTAAGAACTCCTGAAACACACAGCAACAAAAACTACACAATTTTTACTATATTCTTAGGGGAACCTTGGAGTGGAATCTTATAAGACAGAGGTGAGGCTACTGACTAATCTGGTTATATTTCAGTAGAGGCTAATTGAGACAGCATTAATTATCCACCTGACAGATCCTATATTAAGTAATTTCTTTTTATCCACCTCACAGATCCTGTATTAACTAATTTCTTAAAAAAAAAAAAATTATTTATTTGGTTGCACCAGGTCTTAGTTGTGACTTCTGGGATCTAGTTCCCTGACAAGAGATTGAACCCGGGCCCCACGCATTGGGAGCAAAGTCTGAGCCAGTGGATTGAAAAAATAAAATAGTAACTAGTTTCCCTTTTTTCCCTTAGAAAAACCATTCTTGCATTTTCTTTAGGCTGTTTTTTAATTAAAGAAAATTGATATATTATCATCATTTCATTTTCAAAGTGTTAACTCAGCCATAAGAATTAGCACCTACTAATAGACTTGTTTTAGTCACAGAACATGCATCAGAGATGGAAGAACAGACTGTCTATCACAGTAGGTTGGAGCTCACTATTTGAATGACTTGTGATGGCACTGCTTTTAACCAACTTCCATGTAAGGAAAATTAACCCCATCAAAATAAGGGGGAAAATTATAAGAAACATCAATACCGTCACTAATAAAAATTCTGAAAAGTACCACACATTCTCAAAAGTTATTTCCTCAAATTAGAACTTTAAATGTCAATTCCCTTTTTAATTCTTTTGTTTTTTTTTTTTTTTGCAAATCTGTTGATATATGAACCAAAACCCTAATCTACCCTCTATCAGAATGAAGATTTCCTAATCTGTAAAAGGAAGGGCGAAGCGCGCGCTCTACCACTGAGCTACATCCAAACGAAGATCATGGCATCTGGCCCCATCACTTCATGGGAAATAGATGGGGAAACAGTAGAAACAGTGTCAGACTTTGTTTTTTTGGGCTCCAAAATCACTGCAGATGGTGACTGCAGCCATGAAATTAAAAGGCGCTTACTCCTTGGAAGAAAAGTTATGACCAACCTAGATAGTATATTCAAAAGCAGAGACATTACTTTGCCGACTAAGGTCCGTCTAGTCAAGGCTATGGTTTTTCCTGTGGTCATGTATGGATGTGAGAGTTGGACTGTGAAGAAGGCTGAGCGCAGAAGAATTGATGCTTTTGAACTGTGGTGTTGGAGAAGACTCTTGAGAGTCCCTTGGACTGCAAGGAGATCCAACCAGTCCATTCTGAAGGAGATCAACCCTGGGATTTCTTTGGAAGGAATGATGCTAAAACTGAAGCTCCAGTACTTTGGGCACCTTATGCGAAGAGTTGACTCATTGGAAAAGACCCTGATGCTGGGAGGGATTGGGGGCAGGAGGAGAAAGGGACGACCGAGGATGAGATGGCTGGATGGCATCACAGACTCAATGGACGTGAGTCTGAGTGAACTCCGGGAGTTGGTGGTGGACAGGGAGGCCTGGCGTGCTGCGATTCATGGGGTCGCAAAGAGTCGGACACGACTGCGCGACTGAACTGAACTAAAAGGAAGGGCTAGAAGGAAATCTTGGGGTATTTTTAAATTCTCTTTTATAAGAAAATGCTAATGATTTGCCAGACTTGTATTCATTTTCAACAGAATCTCAAGGGGACTATATCTGAAAAGAAGGTCCATCTACATGAAATGTGTACAAGAGGCCAGGGAGACTCATATCTAGGGACTCCAAATTGATTTTCAAACCCTGACTGATTTGCTTTTCAAAATGCAATAATGGAAATATACTTGAAACAAGCAATAACACAAGCCTTGGAAAGGGTAATTAACCTTCTGGGAATGCTAAACATTGAAGTCTGATAAGTAGTAATCCTCAGCACACACAAACACAAACAGCACCCTTAGAGATAGTTTCAATTGCTTTGAGGTGGACTCAGCATAATTTTTATTTGCTTGCTTAAAAACAAAAACTCTTCATTGAATAATTGATTGTAAAAGCTCTGGATCAACAGGTAATCTTTGGCTTACATTAGAATCACCTGGGGAACTTGAAAACCCTCTATGCTGTTGCTCTAATGAAGGGGCTTCCCTGGTGGCTCAGATGGTAAAGCATCTGCCTGCAATGCAGGAGACCTGGAGGTTCAATCCCTGGGTCAGGAAGATTCCCTGGAGAAGGAAATGGCAACCTACTCTAATAATCTTGCCTGGAAAATCCCATGGATGGAGGAGCCTGGCAAGCTACAGTCCATGGGGTCGCAAAGAGTTGGACATGACTGAGTGACTTCACTATGGCTCTAATGAAGCAACAGTATGGGCCTCATTATAGAATAAAGCACAAAAATAATTCCAACAGCTATTTCAAGTCCAAGGACCTCAGTGGATTCTGTGTAAGATTCAGAACTAACCTATAGCAACTCGGGTATTAGCACAAGTTGAATAATCTACGTAAGTTAAACTAAAAGGGGGTTGGAATATCTAATTTTGCCTGTAATTTGCCTAACTTCAGTTTAATCCAAGAGCTAATAATGAAATCTCTAAGAGAGATCTTGTATTTGTACTTACCACCATTCCAATATTGTTCTGTTGCCCACTAGTTGCCATCTCCACACATTCATCTATCACAAGATTCATAAAGGGATCAAATCCTCGCAATATTCCTTGGACATGTCTGCCACCATTTAATTTCACTATGTAAAAGGAAAAAGGAATTTAATAAAGCTGACCATTAACTATCAACTAAACTATTCATTAAAAATAAAGTAAGAGAAAACCCAGATATATCTTCACTATATGCCAAGCACTGGGCTAAACATTTTACATTTACCTCCACATTTAAACTCACAGGAAGCCTATAAAGTAGAATCACCTGACTTTTTATGAAGCAACTGAATTATAATATTTTTAAGTAACTGATTCAAGATTACACAGTTACTGTAGGGTAACACTGGAATTCAAACTGAAGGGCTGCTTGTTTCTAAAGCCATGGTCTTAACCCCTACATACTTCAAGTTCTGTGCAGGTCAGATTTTTATTCCTTATCTGTTCTTTGTTTAAAGGAAAAAAGGTTAATTTTTCAAATACAAAATAGAAAATCCTGTAATTTTCATCAAAGTGAGAGAAGGCTTATATGAAATAAAAGTCTGAAATACTGTGAAACTTACTGAATATCAGAAATTAAGAAAATAAAGCTGTCTAGTTAGAATTCTGATAAACCTGCTTGCTTAATAGATGTGAATTAGAGATCTGTGTGCTTTAAAATTTTATAAAGTTTCTCAAAAAATTATTACTATAATAAGATATTCTACCAAAGCAGATGTAAAAACTAATTTAATATTCAAAAATACTCTTGAAAATAAAAACCAAAAAGACTTACATGATAACTTCTTGTCCATAAATCTGAAAAAGCAAAAGGGGTAAAGATTATATAACTAATTTTAGATATTGTCAATATAATCTGCTAAATTTACATAATCAGTTCAGTTCAGTCACTCAGTCGTGTCCGACTCTTTGCAACCCCATCAACCGCAGCACACCAGGCCTCCCTGTCTGTCACCAACTCCCGGAGTTCATTCAGACTCATGTCCATCGAGTCAGTGATGCCATCCAGCCATCTCATCCTCTGTCGTCCCCTTCTCCTCTTGCCCCCAATCCCTCCCAGCATGAGTCTTTTCCAATGAGGAATAATGAAATTTAAAAAATTAAAAGCTTTGCACTGCTGTAAAGGATGAGAATGATGGGCACCTCAGCTAGTACTTATATTAACTGAGCAATGTAACTTGTGAAGGGGAAGATAATAAAGAACAAAATGAGTTTAGAACATATTAATGTACATTAAATTGAGTCTCTATATTGACGTGAATTACAGTAACATTCTTGTTGTTTAATACGACCTAATTTTCAACAACAGGATTTACAGGCTTGACAGAAAAACAAAGATTTGGTTATATTTTTGGTTATTTCCAAAACCAAACAAAGTTGTGAAGAAACCAGAAGGTAATCAAACCATACCCAATCCAACAGGTATTTTATTCTATATTTGAGACAATAAGTAGTGTTGTTTATTTAGTGTTAAACATCAATCTTAAGTGTTCAGGATATTCTTCAACATATAAGTTCACTTTGGCAAAATACATATTTTGAAGTTAAATAATTTGAATTAAACAATACAATTCCATATCAGCAGCATAGAATAATATGAATACATGTAGTCAAACCAGTTTTTATCTCTTCCAGTTACAGGCCAAAAAATGTGAATCTTCATTCAATTTTAATGTATATCATGGGAGAATTCAAAGATAAGACAAAGGGCCAGACAGAAGTTGTAAGAAGACAGACTTTTTTGCAATTACATGGACTGTGGCCTGCCAGCCTCCTCTGTCCATAGGATTTTCCAGGCAAGAATACTAGAGTGGGTTGCCATGCTCTCCTCCAGGGGATCTTTCCAACTCGGGTGTCGAACCCAGCTCTTATGTCTCCTGCTTTGGCAGGCAGGTTCTTTACCACTAGTGCCACCTGGCAAGCCCATAAATTACATAACATATAAATTAATAATAATCACCACCATTTAATAGATGGGTAACTGAAGCTCAGAAAGTTTAAATAAAATTTTGTAAGTCACACAGCAGTGAAAAAGTCTGATAAACAATCAAATGGTCAGTTTGGCTGGAGAACACAGTATCCAACTATTAATGTGTGTAGAATCTGGTGCCTGGATGGAGGGCCCTGAATGCTGGGTTAAGAAGTCTGCACTCTGTTATGTAGACAGCAATAAGTTACTGCAGCAGAACCAGCTGCGGGCAAGACAACTGTGGCATGTGTAAGTTAAATCATCATGCTATACACCTTAAACCTACACAGTGCTGTATGTCAATTATATCTCAAGAAAACTGGAAGGAAAAAACAAAGAGAGCTACTCTGTCATCCATTTTTAAGAGCACTAGGAAGAATCTGGTTGGGCCAGGGTATCTCCACCTCAGCATACTGACACCTGGGGCTGGATAATTCTGTTGTTGCACTGTAGAACATTTGGCAGCAACCCTGGCCTCTACCTACTAGATTCCCGCAGAACCAGACTCCCATTCCTGCAGTTAAGAACCACTGAGTCATAGAAACTAGGAGAAGGATATACACTTGTTAAAGATGGTATCTGTGAGAAATGTAAAGGAAGAAAAATACCAGAAGCCATTTTGGAGGTCGACCTGACAGGATTTCACAACTCATAAAATCTAGATAAGCAGAGAAAGGTGTTAAAACCAGTTTCATCCTCTGAAATTCTCAAATAATGTCTTAATCAAAAGGAAATCTTACAAGTAGAGAATGGTCCTTGTTAAAAAATAATTTGACCAGTTCATGACGAATTCAGAAGACATTTTAAGATTTTACCAGCTCACTAATTGCAATTTCTCTTTTTCTTAATGTCAGGCTTATGACTTCATAATTGTCTTAATTAACAGACTAAAATATACATGGAGATTTTGCACAAAATATGGCTTCAATACAAATGTGCATTTAAATGCAAAATCATTAAATACGAACTTTCCCCTAAGTCTGACTTCTTTATGGGGCAAACATAAATTAACTGTACACAAGGTAGACCAAGTGGCTGCCTCACAAACTGACCCCTGGATCAATTTTCCATCCTTGCTGCTAGCCAACTAATAAATGCAGAATTATGGCATTACATAGTACAAAGTCGACAGAGAAGTTACTCAGCAAACATGGAACTTGCTAAGTTCAGCCAAGAGTGTTTCAGGACGCTAAAACTTTAAATTGGGCGTTATCTACAGTAGGAATAACCTATTTGGGGGTCGATTTTACTGGGTTCAACCGCATTCCCCCACACACAACCTAGCCTTCTCTAATTAGAAACATGAATATTCTCACACAGCTCTGTTAACAGATATCACACGACATTCAAGTTTAATCTACGAAAAGAAATCAAGAAAAAGGAATATAATTTCTAAGTTAAAGCTCAAAGAAATAGCTACAAATATAGTCTAAGATTAAGGTGGCTTTTGATTCCTCAGATACTATCAAACACCCATCTCCCTGGTTCCTTTATAAAGTCACTCTCCAGCCACCTTATCTAAAACATGCTGCTACTCAAGATGTTCAACAAAGTGTGGCACTCGAGACCTTCAAGTAACGAGGGAGAGGGTCCGGGAGACAGAGCTGGGAGCTCGGGCATGGGAAGACAGCAGATGGTGGCGCCTTGTTGGCTTTGGTAACCGTATCCACCGTCCGAAATGTTGCTTTTGCGCAGGTCTCAGGCCCCGAAGCACGCGACACTGGCCCGTATCTCGGCGTCCGCGGCCCCGAAAACGCACGCCAGGCACACTCCTGGGAGGATCTAAGGAACTCGAGGCACACAAGGAAGCGGCCATTTGGGCGCAGGCCCCACGCACTTACTTCTTCAACTCGGGAGGATGTGCTTTGCTCATGATGTCTACTCTGCGAGATCAAAGAAGCCTCCAAACGGAATTCGAGTGGCGCTCACGATCCAGCGGCAGGCCCGGGGTTTTGCGTCTGACGTCACTGATCCCGTTAACCAATTGATGGTCGGTCGCTTTCCCGCTTTACCTCGCGATACTTAGGGAAAGCCTGCGTTTGTCGATCAGCCCCAAGCTTCCGGTTGTGTAGCTAGTGATTGGCTAGGATGGAGGGGCCTTCAGAAATTCCCCTTCATTCCCTTCTGTGGGCTTTCTAGATGGCGTTGCTGCTTCTGCTGCTGCTGAGTCGCTTCAGTCGTGTCTGACTCTGTGCGACTCCACAGACAGCAGCCCACCAAGCTCCCGCGTCCCTGGGATTCTCCAGGCCAGAACACTGGAGTGGGTTGCCATTTCCTTCTCCAAGGCATGAAAGTGAAAGTGAAGTCGCTCAGTCCCGTCCGACTCTTCGCGACCCCATGGACTGCAGCCTACCAGGCTCCTCCATCCATGGGATTTTCCAGGCAAAGTACTGGAGTGGGTTGCCATTGCCTTCTCCGCCAGGTGGCGCTAGTGGTAAAGAATTTGTCTGCCCCTGTAGGAGACAAAAGAGACGCCAATTCAATCCCTGGGTCGGAAGATCCCCTGGAGAAAGGCATGGCAACCCACTCCAGTGTTCTTTCCTGGAGAAGCCCGTGGACAGAGGAGCCAGGCGGGCTACAGTCCATAGGACTGCAAAGAGTTCGACACGACTGAAGAGACTTAGCATTGCATCTTTCTTCTGTAAAATTGGCGAGTGCCTCTAGCTTCTGAAGGACGCTAGTCAAAACTTTGTGTTTGTGAATTGCAACATTTCTCTTATTCATATGTACTAAATGAAAATAAGCTTTAAGAGGAGTGGCCCCTAATATTTCTTTGGCCAGTGTGAGCCAGTACCTCCATTATTGTGCTTCCCTGTGTTGTGCTTTACCAGCTGAGCTGCAAGGGAAGCCCAACAAACGTCCCTCTAGTCAAGGCTATGGTTTTTCCAGTAGCAACGTATGGATGTGAGATTGGACTATAAGTAAAGCTGAGCGCCGAATTGTTGATGCTTTTGAACTGTGGTTTTGGAAAAGACTCTTGAGAGTCCCTTGGACTGCAAGGAGCTCCAACCAGTCCATCCTAAAGGATATGAGTCCTGAATATTCATTGGAAGGAGTGATGCTAAGCTGAAACTCCAATACTTTGGCCACCTGATGTGAAGAACTGACTCATTTGAAAAGACCCTGATGCTGGGCAGGATTGAAGGCAGGAGGAGAAGGGGACGACAGATGATGCGATGGTTGGATGGTATCATCTACTTGATGAACGTGAGTTTGAGCAAGCTCTGGTAGTTGGTGATGGACAGGGAAGCCTGGTGTGCTGCAGTCCATGGGGTCGCAAAGAGTCAGACACAACTGAGCGACTGAAATGAATTGTGTTCTGCTTTGCAGATACTGTATTTTGTTTTCTTTCTTTCTTTTTTTTTTCTTTAAATGAAAGTTTTGTGGCAACCCTGAGTCTGATGAATCCTTGGCACCATTTTTTTGCTAAGAGCATTTGCTTATTTGGTGTCTCTGTGTCATTTTGGTAATTATTGTAGTATCACACCAAAAGACTCATGTGACATGCTTTATTGAGATATCTGCTTCACTGTGGTGGTCTCCAGCCAAACTTCAGTGTCTCTGAGGTTTGCTTTTACTCCCACAGGATAATGTCATGCTAAGCCAAGGGTTCTGGAAACAGCTCAATTAGTGACCTCTGCACTGTTAAGAGAACAGAGTGACTGGGCCTCGGTTTTCCAAGAATTTGAATCTAGAGCTAGAAGTTTATTTCCTATGATCAGTCCTGCAATGCCCAATAATGCCTCCAAGACCCCATTTAAGGTACGTTGCCCCTCTATATCTGAGAAGGCAATGGCACCCCACTCCAGTACTCTTGCCTGAAAAATCCCATGGATGGAGGAGCCTGGTAGGCTGCAGTCCATGGGGTCGCTACGAGTCAGACACGACTGAGCGACTTCACTTTCACTTTTCACTTTCACGCATTGGAGAAGGAAATGGCAATCCACTTCAGTTTTCTTGCCTGGAGAATCTCAGGGATGGGGGAGCCTGGTGGGCTACCATCTATGGGGTCACACAGAGTCAGACACGACTGAAGTGACTTAGCAGCAGCAGCAGCTGCTCTAAGTACCTCTATATACAACATGAAGTACAGCACGCAAATGAGCTCTAATTTGAGGTAGTGATTTTCAAGACAAGAGTGTAGGTGTAACAAGTGGTCTCCAACTTGTTCCTTGTTTAGTTACTAGAGATAGATACATCCACATTTATGAATCAAATGCAATTGGGATTATAGAAGATTTAGGCCAAAATCAAAAAGCATTGGTGGTTTTCAGTAGGGAATGGTTCTATAAGATTCATTTTTAATGATTAGAAATAACTCTATTTAAATACAAGTGACAATAAAGACTTAAACTCATCATATATTTTGTGTTCTCTTGTTACTCAAAATCCTAGTCCTTGCATTTTCTCTAGAGGGGTCATAACTGTATTCTTTTCTACTTCTTGATGTTAGTGTTTAAGTGAAATTGCTATTGTAGCATTTCTACACTTCCTTTATATTTGTTTGTTCCTTCATATTTAACAGTATAAAGCTGTGTATCTTTAATAAATAAAATTAAAATTCCATAGCCCCTGGGTTGGGAAGATCCCCTGGAGGAGGGCATGGCAGCCTACTCCAGTATTCTTGCCTGGAGCATCCCCATGGACAGAGGAGCCTGGCGGCTATAGTCCATGTGGTTGCAGAGAGTCGGGCACGCCTGAACAACTAAGCACAGCACACAGCACAGTCATTGCACAGATCAGTTCAGCTCAGTTCAGTCACTCAGTCGTGTCTGACTCTGCGACCCCATGAATTGCAGCACGCCAGGCCTCCCTGTCCATCACCAACTCCCGGAGTACACCCAGACTCCTGTCCATCGAGTCAGTGATGCCATCCAGCCATCTCATCCTCTGTCGTCCCCTTCTCCTCCTGCCCCCAATCCCTCCCAGCATTAGAGTCTTTTCCAATGAGTCAACTCTTCACATGAGGTGGCCAAAGTACTGGAGTTTCAGCTTTAGCATCATTCCTTCCAAAGAAATCCCAGGGCTGATCTCCTTCAGAATGGACTGGTTGGATCTCCTTGCAGTCCAAGAGACTCTCAAGAGTCTTCTCCAACACCACAGTTCAAAAGCATCAATTCTTTGGCGCTCAGCCTTCTTCACAGTCCAACTCTCACATCCATACGTGACCACAGGAAAAACCATAGCCTTGACTAGACGGACCTTAGTCGGCAAAGTAATGTCTCTGCTTTTGAATATGCTGTCTAGGTTGGTCATAACTTTCCTTCCAAGGAGTAAGCGTCTTTTAATTTCTGCATGGCTGCAATCACCATCTGCAGTGATTTTGGAGCCCCCCAAAATAAAGTCTGACACTGTTTCCACTGTTTTCCCATCTATTTCCCATGAAGCAATGCAACCAGATGCCATGATCTTAGTTTTCTGAATGCTGAGCTTTAAGCCAACTTTTTCACTCTCCTCTTTGACTTTCATCAACAGGCTTTTTAGTTCCTCTTCACTTTCTGCCATAAGGGTGGTGTCATCTGCATATCTGAGGTTATTGATATTTCTCCCGGCAATCTTGATTCCAGCTTGTGTTTCTTCCAGTCCAGCGTTTCTCATGATGTACTCTGCATATAAGTTAAATAAGCAGGGTGACAATATACAGCCTTGACACACTCCTTTTCCTATTTGGAACTAGTCTGTTGTTCCATGTCCAGTTCTAACTATTGCTTCCTGACCTGCATATAGGTTTCTCAAGAGGCAGGTCAGGTGGTCTGGTATTCCCATCTCTTTCAGAATTTTCCACAGTTTATTGTGATCCATGCAGTCAAAGGCTTTGGTATAGTCAATAAAGCAGAAATAGATGTTTTTCTGGAACTCTCTTGCTTTTTCCATGATCTGGCTGATGTTGGCAATTTAATGTCTGGTTCCTCTGCCTTTTCTAAAACCAGTTTGAACATCTGGAAGTTCACAGTTCACATATTGCTGAAGCCTGGCTTGGAGAATTGTGAGCATTACTTTACTAGTGTGTGAGATGAGTGCAATTGTGCGGTAGTTTGAGCATTCTTTGGCATTGCCTTTCTTTGGGATTGGAATGAAAACTGACCTTTTCCAGTCCTGTGGCCACTGCTGTTTTCCAAATTTGCTGGCATATTGAGTGCAGCACTTTCATAGCATCATCCTTCAGGATTTGAACAAAATACTGACAAATCAGCAGAATGTTATAATCACCCATATAATCCTAGCAACACTCAGAACAACTTAACACTGTTTGTGAGATGCCTTTAAATCTTAGCAATATACCCATTAGCTTCTATGTCTATTAATATTCTTCCTCAATGTTATTTTTAGTGGGTATGTAGTTTCCTATTGTATGGATGGCACCATGGTTTATTTAATGAATCCCCCAATATTGACATTTGGCTTGCTCCCAAGAGGTTTTACCATCATAAACAGGGCTGAGATGAGCATAACAAGGGTTGTTTTTGCAGACATGTTGGACAGGATGTCTTCATACTCCCAGCATGAGAGGAGTCTGGGCGCAGTCACAACTATTGGGATGAACAGCTTCTTGCCTGTGCTTTCAGTGGGACCTCTTGGGTTTTCAGTGGGACCGCTTGGCTATTCCCACGTATGTCTTGTTTTGTGATTAACTTGATCCAGGTGTACCCAGGGCTCCAGTTAGGACTTTAGCGCTGCAGCATGAGGTGGTGGCATTGGAGCCATGGTTGAGCAATGCTGCAGATAGTGGGTGCTCAGGGGGTGTGAGCCCAAGGTGTTGTTGGCAGCAGAACAGGGGGACAGGCTGTGAGCCCTGGGAAGAGAGGCCACCAGAGACATGTGCTGGAGCTTCCTGTTTCCTTTGGAAGGAAAAGGAAAACAGCATAAGACACGTTGCTTCAATGGGATGAAGGGAGAATGAACCTTTGCCAAGGGCTTCAGCCAGGACAGTGACAGTATCTGAGCATCCTTCACTGGCTCCACCTCCTGCTTTGCTTCTCTGCTTTTCCCCCAGCTGGCCTTCCCCTATTTCTTTTTTGTTGATTAATCATTATTTATTAATACTTATCATTTATTTATATGTTACAGAAAGTAATTGAGTATAACTCTGTTATACAAAAAAAGGAATCCAAAAAGAAACCTAATGACAAGTAACAGCCATTGTATTTTTTTCCATCGTAAAAAAATTGTACAGAATTAAACTGTATGGAGTACTTTTACCTGCAGGAACAAACCAGGAAAGAGAACTTAAAACTTAGTGCATTCCTCCGCACTCTCCTCTGGAGGGTGGGGACTGACTGGGGATCTTTCTGGGGCAATGAAAACGTTGTTGTTGAATGGGCTGTGAATCAGCTGCTGCTGCTGCTGCTGCTAAGTCGCTTCAGTCGTGTCCGACTCTGTGCGACCCCATAAACGGAAGCCCACCAGGCTCCCCCCGTCCCTGGGATTCTCCAGGCAAGAACACTGGAGTGGGTTGCCATTTCCTTCTCCAATGTATGAAAGTGAAAAGTGAAAGTGAAGTCGCTCAGTCATGTCCGACTCTTAGCGACCCCATGGACTGCAGCCTACCAGGCTCCTCCGTCCAGGGGATTTTCCAGGCAAGGGTACTGGAGTGGGGTGCCATTGCCTTCTACGGCTGTGGATCAGACATCTGTCAAATTCACAGGATGGGACGGTGCTCTCAAGAGCTCTGCACTTCACTATACATAAATGCATACGTGAGTGCTCAGTCGCTTCAGCTGTGTCTCCGACTGCAGCCCGCCAGGCTGGTTCTTTACCACTAGCGCCACCTGGGGAGCCCATACGTAAATGATGCTCAATAATTAAAAAAAAAAAAAAATTGCAAACCAGCAGGATCTTGCTGTTTTTGTGCAAGTTAACAGAAATGTGATAAGGTGGAGGAAAAATAGGAAGAAAGGCACAGGAGGGGCTGTCCAGGGAATGATGTCCCGTGAGGGATTGTGGGTATGGATCCTTGTGGGAGGCTCAATTGAGTCAGCTCCCACCCTCTGCTGTCTCACCTGCATGAAGGACCCAGGAGTCAAGCCTGTGTGCAAGCTGGTGCCGTGGTGAGAGTCTAAGGTCCCCTGTGTGACAGCCCAGCCTGGTGCCTGATGCAGAACTGGGAACAACATGCAGGAAGCATTCCTGAACCTACAGCTTTTCCAGGGAGATCTTTAGATGGCTCTGGGCTGCTACTATGCACCACGATTTCTTGTGTAGGATGGGGAAGAGTCAAGAAGATAGGGGCTGGGGATGCTCCTGACTGGTATTTTGGAGCATCAGAGAAACCCCCACCTGGGACTGCTGGCTGTGCTTTTCCAGCATGGGCCCTGGGGAAAGTGATAAGCGAGAAAATGTGTACTTGGAGAAAGCAGGTATCTGAGGACTGGGCAGTTCTGACTGAAGGAAGCAAAGCCAGTGAGAAGGACTGATGATAGCTGTGTGCAGTGTAGAGCTGGCTTAATGCCCCTGCCTCCAGCTGGCCAACTCTGCCCTTTATACTGTCACATGTAAAACCAACCTGATTACGATATTGTAAAGCAAAATTTACAGGGATTTTGGGTATATATTATATCACAAGGGAAGCCCAAGAGTACCAGAGTGGGTAGCCTATCCCTTCTCCAGTGAATCTTTCCAACCCAGGAATCGAACTGGGGTCTCCTGCTTTGCAGGTGGATTCCTTACCAACTGAGCTATCAGGGAAGCCCTATATATACACATATGCATGTGTGTATATCATCATCTTCCCTGGTGGCTTAGAGGTTAAAGTGTCTGCCTCCAATGTGGGAGACCTGGGTTCGATCCCTGGGTCGGGAAGATCCCCTGGAGAAGGAAATGGCAACCCACTCTAGTATTCTTGCCTGGAGAATCCCATGGATGGAGGAGCCTGGTAGGCTACAGTCCACGGGGTCGCAAAGAGTCGAACACGACTGAGCGACTTCACCTTCACCTTACCTTGTGTGTGTATAAATATACCCCTGGGTTTCCCAGGTGGCTCAGCAGTAAAGAACTCTTCTGCCAGCGTAGGAGCCACAGGAGATGTGGCTTTGATCCCTGGGTTGGGAAGATCCCCTGGAGGAGGAAATGGCAACTCACTCCAGTATTCTGGCCTGGAGAATTGCATGGACAGAGGAGCCTGGTGTACAGTTCATGAGGTCGCAGAATGGGACGTGACTGAGCCACTGAGCTTACATGAGTATATATATACTCTCTCTCTCTCTCTCTCACACACACACACACACATATAGTACTTCACTTAATAACTCACTTGGTAGGTATTTGATAAATAATCTTTTGAAATAAAAATAAAATTGTGTACAAATTAAAGGGAGGATCAATGAGTGACTTATAGAAGAAACTTTCCAGTGCTTATGGGATAATATTATACACTGAGAAGACTTAAGCTAGAGCAATAGACTCACCTGAGCTGGCTATTGAAAATGCAGCTTCCAGTTCAATTTGGTTCAGTTCAGTCACTCAGTCATGTCCTACTCTTTCTGACCCCATGAACTGCAGCACGCCAGGCCTCCCGGTCCATCACCAACTCCCAGAGTCCACCCAAATCCATGTCCATTGAGTCGGTGATGCCATCCAACCATCTTATCCCCTGTCATCCCCTTCTCCTTCTGCCCTCAATCTTTCCCAGCATCAGGGTCTTTTCAGATGAATCAGCTCTTCGCATCAGGTGGCCAAAGTATTGGAGTTTCAGCTTCAACATCAGTCCTTCCAATGAACACCCAGGACTGATCTCCTTTAGGATGAACTGGCCCCCCTCAAAAGAGATTTGATTAAATGGGTCAGGAGTGGGGACCCAGGAATCTGCATTTTAAACAATCAGGTGCTACTGATGTAGGTGGTTCATAGATACAAATTGACCAAGAACACCTAGTACTAGAGTGGACCCACTCCAGGCCATATGCTTGCGTACCTGCTATTCTGAGAGCCTTCCCAGACTAGTGTGTGCCTTTATGAGTCTGGGGTGTGTTGAAGGTCAGACTGGTTTTTACAATCAGAGACAGGGAGGGCAGCGAAGAAGGGCCTGAGTGAGGTGGGCTCTCTTTGTTGAAGTCTTTTGGTTTGATCCTTTGAGTTGTGGCAGCTTAAAGAGAGCTAAAGTTCTCTTAGAGAGAATGGGACCAAGGAATGAGAAACTTAGAGATCAATGCCAGACATGCAGTGTGAGGAGGAGAAGACCCCAGAGAGGGCCGGAAGGATCCAGGAGAAGTGATAAAAAAGAAGGAACGTATGTCCACACAGCTCTTGACTCTGGGCCAAGGCCTTCATCTAGCCCACTCTGCTCATGTCAATGCTCTGAGATGGGCAACAGCATTCCCTCCTATGTGTTGAAAGAGTCATTTCCTAGGCAGATTGGTAAGAAGTCTAGGGGTCCCCAGGAGAGAGGAGTCTGGAATTCTCAAGGAGGAAGAAAGGACAAACTTTTTTCTTCTCTACATTCCTTAGAATTATACAAAAATAGTGTATTCTGCCTGAGGACAGTCTCTGGATTAAACCTGGCTAATTCTGTTATCTTAAAATGTAAATTATGGAAGTAGGTCTGGTGAGGTCTTTACAACCTCCACACATTCTTTGGATTTACTGGAGCGTATATAACTCCATTGCTAACACTAGCAAGGGGGTACTCTTTCTGCCCCCTTCTGATGCCTATGTCAGAAGCTTTCTCTATCTCCTTTGTACTTTAATAAAACTTTATTACACAAAAGCTCTGAGCGATCAAGCCTTGTCTCTGGCCCCAGATTGAATTCTCTTCTGGGGGCCAAGAATCCCGGCATTGTGATTCAACCTTTCAGTGTGGACAGAGGGTGGCTTGGAAAGGTTAACTGACAGGCTATAAGGATGAAAATCAGTATTTCATTCCGGGATCATATGGTTCCTAAGCTCTGGCTCTTTACCTTGTGCTTTTTTTTTTTTTTTTGATGTGGACCATTTTTAAAGTCTTTATTGAATTTGTTGCAACATTGCTTCTGCTTTATGTTTTGGTGTTTTGGCTGCAAGGCTTGTGGTATCTTAGCTCTCTGACCAGAGATCAGATCTGCACCCTGCCCATTGGAAGGCAAAGTCCAGTGGTCTCAACCACTGGACCACCAGGGAAGTCCCCCTGGCTCTTTGAAAGACGAGTAATTACATGCAGCCACTCTATCCATCTATACGTTTATTCATTGTTTCATTTATCCACCCAACGTGAAAGAGCTGCTACTCAGGTACTGAGGTAGGGCCCAAGGATTGACTGGAAAACCAACAAGACATTATTCTAGATTTTAATAGACACATACAACCACACAGATCACTACAACTTTGCAAACAGTTGTAAGGAAAGTTAGGAAAGTTGTAAGGAAAGTAAAAAGGAAAGTTGCAGGCTCTATACAAAAGAAAGCAGGGACTCTTAATTTTGACTGGGGATTAGAAAAGGCCTCTCTGAGAATGTGGCATTTCAGCTGAGACTTGAAAGCTGGGTAGGAATTAGCCAAGCTCCAGTGTAGGGAAGAAGGTCCCAGAACTTCTGTGATGATAGGAATATTCTGTGTCTGGGTTGTCCAGTATGGTACCAGAACTGCATGTGATTACTGAGCCCTTGCATGTGTCTCGTGGGACTGAGGAACTGAATTTTCAATTTTATTTACTTTCAATTATTTCAGTGTATATATAAAAGTCACACATAGGGACTTCCCTAGTGGTCCAGTGGTTAAGATTCCGTGCTCCCAATGCGGGGAGCCTGGATTCGATCCCCGGTCAGGGAACTGGATCCCACATGCTGCGAATAAGTGTTCACCCGCTGCAACTAAGTTCCTGTGTACTGCAACTAAGACCTGGCTCAGTCAAGCAAAGAAATATTAAAAAAAAGTCACATATGGCTGCAGCCATTTTATGGGACAATCCAACTCCAGAACAAAGGAAAAGTTTGTGCGAAGGACCTGAGCTGGAAAAGGTGGCTTCCTGGAGCCTAGTATTGGGCCACAAAGGGGAGCAGGGTGTCCAAACCTCATGGGGGGTTTTCAGTTTTACTGCGATGGGGAAGTTGTTGAATGGTTTTGAGTGGAGGGGTATCTTGATAAATTTTATGTTTTAAGAAGCTCACCCTTCACTGTACCAAAAGAATCATAGAGAGTGAAAGTAGGAAAAAAAAGAAACCAGGGAGGATGGATCAGCATAGGATGGAAACTTGAAAGGAGAAGAAGGGGACAGAGTTATGATACCATTTTTAAGTAGAATTGACAGAATATGTAGTTTAAAAGAAACAGAATCCAGGTTGCTGGACCTGTGTTGACTAATATGGTAGCCACCAGCCCATTATGGCTACTTAAACTTAAAGTAATTAAAATTAAATGCAATAAAAATGTTGTTTGTAAGTATACTGTATTGGTGTTTTTCTTTCTGGCTTACTTCACTCTGTATAATTGGCTCCAGCTTCATCCACCTCATTAGAACTGATTCAAATGTATTCTTTTTAATAGCTGAGTAATACTCCATTGTGTATATGTACCACAGCTTTCTTATCCATTCATCTGCTGATGGACATCTAGGTTGCTTCCATGTCCTGGCTATTATAAACAGTGCCGAAATGAACATTGGGGTACACGTGTCTCTTTCAATTCTGGTTTCCTTGGTGTGTATGCCCAGCAGTGGGATCGCTGGATCATAAGGCATTTCTATTTGCAATTTTTTAAGGAATCTCCACACTGTTCTCCATAGTGGCTGTAACTCATTAGAACTGATTCAAATGTATTCTTTTTAATAGCTGAGTAATACTCCATTGTGTATATGTACCACAGCTTTCTTATCCATTCATCTGCTGATGGACATCTGGGTTGCTTCCATGTCCTGGCTATTATAAATAGTGCCGCAGTGACATTGGGGTACACGTGTCTCTTTCAATTCTGGTTTCCTCGGTGTGTATGCCCAGCAGTGGGATCGCTGGATCATAAGGCAGTTCTATTTGCAATGCACCTTTTAGAGGTGAGAAAATGAAGGAGCCACACGGCCATGTTGACTGAGTTATGAGTCAGAGTCTGACTTGCTTGATTCGAGAAGCTTTGTGATTTGCATGATGTCATGTGGCTTCGAGGTGGAGGGGAACATGCGTGTGTGCAGTTGTGCAAATAGATGCATGCTATGCAGTGTGCACAGTCGCACGCACACACACACACACACACGCAGGGAAACGAAGCACAAGAGATGGTCAGTTGCAGCAGATGGGGTGATATTCCTATCTTAGCTGGCTTTCAGCAACTTGATGGAGAGGAATCAATATAGAAACCAATTTACCCAAATCACTAGAAATAGAATAAGAAGGTTTGGGGGCACTGATAGAACACATGGGGCAGGAGGTAACTCAAAGAATATGGAAGTTTTTCTTGACCAGTATGGTTGGAGCCAAGATCTGTGTTGAGGTACAATCAGAGGTTTAAGTCTGCAAGGGGACAAGAATCTGAGTTGTCAGCATAAAGGAACTGGGCTTCAGACGAAGACACTCTTGGGAGGAATTACCACAATTACACCCCTGAAAGTCTCCTTAAGATCTTCTAAGGGTCGGTTTTAGTCCACAGAAAATTTTACTTTTGTGCAAAATTATTCCTTAATGATGGCATTAGCAGAGAAAGAGCCATTCTTTAATAGTTAAATTTGAGAACTCACAAATGAAAAAAGTTGTGCTAAAAAGAGGGATTTGTACCAGTTGATGAAAGCCTTAGCTTAGACCTACCTGAAGAAAAAATTGCAGCCTAAATATATGAAGGGACTTCCCTGGTGGTCCAGAGGTTAAGCGGCAGGTGGGGAGGGGGCTTCCACTGCAAAGGGGATGGGTTTGATGTCTGATTAGGGACAAAGATCCTGTGTGCCACGTGTCATGGCTAAAAAGCAAAATAAAAAGAAAAAAGAAAAGAAAGAAATAAGTGGAAACAGCTCCAACATGGAAACGAATTGTGGGAATCATAAGGCTTCCAGAAAGGAGGAGAATGTATTTTCCCCATGAGCAAAACAACGGGCTTCTGCCTCAGGAAAATATTCCATGCTAGGAAGGTCATTCCATCCTTCATCAATTTGCTGTAACTGATGTAGGATGAAGACCTAGGGCTTAGAGACCAAAAGCTAACACCGATCTCCTGACTTGAAAAATAGTGTTCTTGAAAATAGGAGGATGCTGAAACCTGCCTTGGCTATTGCATTCCCGAATGAAGGTGACCTTCAATTAGAAATGCAAAACCCCCTTGCCCGACTGCCATCAGAAAATCAAATAATACAGAAAAAAAAACCCCACCAAACACATCACAGGCACTGGTGCCTGAAGAAAGGAAATGATTGAACAAGGACTGCTGAGACCATTGTGTTCAACTGTTTCACCTTTCTACCGGGAGGAAATCACTGAGAAAAGGAAGACTTAAAATTATGACAGGCTGAAGGCTGTGACACTGGAAATGACCTTTAGAAAGAATATATTTTCTCTTTCCCAGTCTCTTTAATAGTTCAGCCAGTGCTACCTACCTTCCAGAGGAAGTTTTAATATGTGACTTAAATGAATGCCTGATAATCTCTGAGTCAAAAACTGGCTGTGAAAATAAAGGCAGGGTGGTAAGTGTTTAGGAAGAAGCTATCATATCACACAAATTGTTATAACTTTTGACTTGTAGGACTTTCTCCATTTTAGCATGCATTTATGGACAATGGGAAGCTCATCTTTTAATTTTTTTTTTTCTAAAGAAGGAAACAGGAGCTAAAGATGTTATGCTGGCAACATTAATTGGATTTACCGTATTTGTCTTACTAATAAAGCTACAAAATAGATTATTGGCCCAAAAGGCTTAAAGTCTAAACTTTACCTAACAGTTAAGTTTTCTGATGTTGTCTTTTTAAAAAATAATTTGTTTTATTAAACAGTAGTTGATGTACAATACTGTTTGACTTCTACTATACAGCAAAGGGATTCATTTAAATATATATTTCATATGAATATATATATCACTGCAGATGGTGATTGCAGCCATGAAATTAAAAGACGCTTACTCTTTGGAAGGAAAGTTCTGACCAACCTAGACAGAATCTTGAGAAGCAGAGACATTACTTTGTCAACAAAGGTCCTTCTAGTCAAGGCTATGGTTTTTCCAGTGGTCATGTATGGATGTGAGACTTGGACTGTGAAGAAGGCTGGGTGCCAAAGAATTGATGCTTTTGAACTGTGGTGTTGGAGAGGACTCTTGAGAGTTCCTTGGACTGAAAGGAGATCCAACCAATCCATCCTAAAGGGGATCAGTCCTGGGTGTTCATTGGAAGGACTGATGTTGAAGCTGAAACTCCAGTACTTTGGCCACCTCATGCAAAGAGTTGACTCATTGGAAAAGACCCTGATGCTGAGAAAGATTGAGGGCAGGAGGAGAAGGGGACAACAGAGGATGAGATGGTTGGATGGCATCACTGACTCAATGGACGTGAGTCTGAGTGAACTCTGGGAGTGGGTGATGGACAGGGAAGCCTGGCGTGCTGCGATTGATGGGGTCGCAAAGAGTCGGACACGACTGAGCGACTGAACTGAACTGAACTGAATGTATATCTACATACACATACATGCACACTTTTTTCATATTCTTTCCCATCATGGTTTATCCCAGAGTATTGACTATAGTTCTCTGTGCTCTACAGTAGGTCCTTGTTGGTTAACAAAGAACAGGATCTTTGTTTGCAATCAGAGATCGAAGCCATCCCCTCTGCAGTGCAAGGCCCCCCTCCCTTAACCTCCGGACCACCAGAGGTTAGGCTCTGGTAATCCAATACCCCCAGTCTATACCTCTTCCACCCATGTCCCGCTTGTCAACCACAAGCCTGTTCTCTAACTGTGAGTCTGTTTTTGTTCTTCATGGAAGCTCATCTGTGTCGTATTTCAGATTCCACATAGAAGTGATGTGATATTTCTCTTTCTGTGTTTACCTCTTGCGCTTAGGAGGACAATTTCTAGGCCCATCCACATTGCTGCCAATGGCATTATTTCACTCTTTTTCTTTTTTTTACAGCTGAGTAATATTCCATTGTGTGTATGTACCACATCTTTATCCATTCATCTGTCGACGAATATGTAGGTTGTATACTCATATCGGCTTCTGTGAGTAACACTGCTATGAACATACGGGTGCATACTCTTTTTGAATTACAGTTTTCTTTGGATATATGTCCTGGAGTGGGACCCCTGCATACCAATAACAGCCAAGTGCCAAGCGCCAAGCATAACTATTAACTGAAATGTGGGCTTTTATATATATATGTATCGGGTCGGTTCAGCTCAGTTGCTCAGTCATGTCCCACTCTTTGTGACCCCATGAATTGCAGCACGCCAGGCCTCCCTGTCCATCACCAACTCCCGGAGTTCACTCAGACTCACATGCATCGAGTCCGTGATGCCATCCAGCCATCTCATCCTCTGTCGTCCCCTTCTCCTCCTGCCCCTAATCCCTCCCAGCATCAGAGCCTTTTCCAATTTAGATATATATGATATGTATCATAAATATGATATTTTGTGATACCTGGAAATTTTTAATTTTAGACATTATTGTATCCATTTTAAACGTCTTAGATGAGATCATGATATTGCAGTTACTTAGGAGAAGATCTTTGTTCTTAGGAGATGCACAACAAAGTTTGTGGGTATTTGCACTCAGTCGCTCAGTCATGTCTGACTCTTTGCAACCCCGTGGACTGCAGCCCACCAGGCTCCTCTGTCTGTGGGATTCTCCAGGCAAGAATACTGGAGTGGGTTGCCATTTCCTTCTCCAGGGGATCTTCCCAACCCAGGGATCAAACCCATGTCCCCTGTTCTCTTGTATTGGCAGTTGGGTTCCTTACCACTGGGAAGTCCCACCAAAAATATTTATCAGTAAAATGTCATTACTTGTAAATGATTCAGAAGAATCCATATATGTATACACATGTTTATTATGCGCTTCCCCTGGTGGCCAGTCAGTAAAGAATCTGCCTGCAATGCAGGAGACCCAGGTTCAATCCTTGGGTCGGGAAGATCCCCTGGAGGAGGAAATGGCAACCCACTCCAGCATTCTTGCCTGGAGAATCCCATGGACAGAGGAGCCTGGTGGGCTATAGTCCATGGGGCTGCAAAGAGTCGAACACAACTGAGAGACTAAACCACATATACAATATAATATATAATGTAATATGTTATATATATTGTCATATATAATATTATACAATATTGTTATAAAGATATATAATGTACATGCATGAGTTATACATGTTTGTATGCACATTATATATGGATGTATCAGAGTGTGTGTAAGCAAGAACGGTAGAAAGCAAATGTGGGAAAATGATAAATATTAGTCACAAGGAAGGGTATACAGATGATCATTGTATCATGGTTACAACTTTTCTGTACTTTCAAACTTTTTCAAAACAAAAATGTGGGGGACGGGATGGAAGGCAGCTCTGACACTCATGGACGAAAGTGTAAGTAAAAGTTAATGAGGACTTTCTGTAGCAGCTGCTCTCTGCACTCTGTACTCTGGTTACACCATATGCCCCATATATTTCAATTCAACTGCAATTGTTTGCAGAGGTAGCGACTCATTATGCTTCTGTCTCAATGGTTTTTCTTTTTTTTTGCCTCTGATGTGGCTCTCAGTCTGGGAAACAGGCACATTTATTCCGAGGTAACACCTGTGAATGTGGTGGGAAATCAAAATGGCTTTTGATTACTTTGCTAACAAAGGTCCATCAAGTGAAAGCTATGGTTCTTCCAGTAGTCACGTACAGAGGTGAGAGTTGGACTATAAAGAAAGCTGAGAGCCAAAAAATTGATGCTTTCCAACTGTGGTGCTGGAGGAGACTCTTGAGAGTCCCTTGCACTGCAAGGAGATCCAACCAATCAGTTCTAAAGGAAATCAGTCCTGAATATTCATTGGAAGGACTGATGCTGAAGCTGAAACTCCAATCCTTTGGCTACCTGATCCCAAACAGCTGACCACTAGAAAAGACCCTGATGCTGGGAAAGATTGAAGGCAGGAGGAGAAAGGGATGACAGAGGATGAGATGGTTGGATGGCATCACTGACTCAATGGACATGAGTTTGAACAGGCTCCAGGAGTTGGTGATGGACAGGGAGGCCTGGCGTGCTGCGGTTCATGGGGTCGCAAAGAGTCAGACATGACTGAGCGACTGAACTGAACTGAACTGGATGGACCTAGAGTCTGTGATCTGTGCTTAGTCACTCAGTCATGTCTGAATCTGCAACCTCATGGAAAGTAGCCCCGCCAGGTTCCTCTGTCCATGAGGATTCTCCAGGTAAGAATCCTGGAATGGGTGGCCATGTCTTCCTCCAAGGCATCTTCCAACCCACGGATTGAACCAAGGTCTCCCACATTGCAGGTGGATTCTTTACTGTCTGAGCCACCAGGGAAGCCCATGAATACTGGAGTGGGTAGTCTATCCCTTTTCCAGGGCATTTTCCCAACCCTGGAATCGAACCAGGGTCTCCTGCATTGCAGGCAGATTCTTTACCAGCTGAGCTACCAGGGAAGCCCCAGAGTCTGTCATACAGCATGAAGTAAGTCGGAAAGAGAAAACCGAGTATTGTATATTAATGCACCCATGTGGAATCTTCCTCCAGTTGTATTGAGATATGTTTGACTGTGTAAGTTTAAGGTGAGTGGCATAATGGTTTGACCCACACACATCAAGAAATGATTCTTCTAAGTTTAGTGAACATCACTCATCGTATATAGACAGAAAGTTAGACAAATAGAAATTCTTTTCCTTTGTGATGAAAGCTCTTTGGATTAACTCCCTTATCAAATTTCATATACAACACACAACAATGTTAATTATATTTACCATGCTATATAGTACACCGATAGCCCTTGTTTATCTTTTAACTGGAGTTTGTACCTTTAAAGCAATTTGTACTTTTAAACTGATTGCTTTGGGTAGCCCATATGTTGTCTTTGAAAACAATTTATAGCAAAGAAACTCCCTAAAATAGTGGAGTATGACAGCAAACCCTGATAAAGAACATTTGCATTCATGGGTTGGGTCCATTATTTTAAAATAGTTGAATTAAGCGATCCATCATGCATTTTTGTAGAATTACATTTGTGTGAATGTAGGTACTTATGGTCCCCGTGATAAAAGCGTCAAGCAATTTCCTAGACATTGCTAGGAAGTGGGATATTCATGAAGTGAAGGGAGGTGAAATTGAATACAAGCAAACAGTGATTCATTTGATGTAGAATAAATGTGTAATCTTCAGTGGGTACATTTGGGTGGATGATGAGATTTTAAAGAGAAAATAAGTACATGGAAGCTATTTGGGCAATTGGCAGGCCATCCTAAGATTTCTTCAGAAAAATCCCCTTTAGGGTGATAATACCATTTTCATAATCATTAATTACTTACTTTTCTAAGCACAGTTTTCCCATAATCATCAATAATTCCTCTACCCTCGAACCTGAAGACTTAACTTTTCATGTGCCTCTTGGCCATCTTTATGTCTCCTTTGGAGAAATGTCTATTTAGCTCTTGTGCTCAATTTTTGATGGGGTTGTAACACCAACTAAACTGCAATAAAAATTTTTCACAAAAAACAGACTTAACTTTTTAGTTTTTTGAAATCAGAATACAAGTATGGTGGGATTAGCCGACGCAAACGATTGTGTGTAGGATGGATTAACAATGAGGCCTTACTGTGTAACACAAGGAACTGTTCTCAATATCCTGTGATAAACCATAATGGGAAACAAGCTGAAGAAGAGTGTACATATATGAATAACTGAACCATTTTGCTGTATAACAGAAATGAACACAACACTTCATTACAGTTTAAAAAAAAAACATGTACTGCAGAAAATAACACACCATTGTAAATCAACTATATCCCAATAAAAATTATTTTAAAAAATACTTTTCTAATTTTAAAAAAGGAAACTTTCAAATATTACATAAATATTTTGAAGGCCCTGGCTGTGTTTTCATATCAATAAATTACTTTTATGTTATATATCAATATATATTCTATAACAGTAAATTAATATTATTATGAAAAAAAAAACAGAAGTGCAAAATACAGCCACACTCTTCCCCAAATCTAATTGATGTTTCATGTTTTTCTTTGTTCATCTCTATGCTCATAAATATCTATGAAGCAGACTCAGTATATTTTATTAACTTTCTCCTTCTGTCCTATTTTATGTCACCCAGTCTGATTCCTGTATGCAACACTTTCCAAGTTCTCTTCTTGGTATCTGGTTCTAACCGCCCACTTGCAGAGAGCCCTCTTCCCACTTTGGTTGTGATGTTGCCTTCCTTGAGCAAGGTCTCATGGACTCATGTTAAGAATTCATAAATAGACAACTGACTCGGAAATCTCCATGGCTTTTGTATCATCTGCCTCCTCTGGGTTTTCCTGAGACTGAGGGAGACACCATGGCAGGAACGCCAGGCATACCAGATTCATGGCAGCAGGGAGAAACTTCTACCAAACAAATACATTGTCAGAGATACATAGGTAATGTCCATCTGCTGATGAATGGATAAGCAGCATGCCACATACGTGCAATGGAATATTATTTGCCCATAAAAAGGGGTGAAGGACTGGGACTTCCCTGGTGGTCATGTTGTTAACAAGACTCCTTCCAGTGCAGGAGATGTGACTTTGATCCCTGGTTGGGGAGCTAAGATCACACGTGTCACGAAGCAACTATGCCCAAGTGCACCAATTACTGAGGGCTTGTTCTCTGGAGTCCTCACCCCACAACTAGAAAGAAGTCCATGCTCAGCAACCAAAGATATCGCTTGCAGCAAGGAAGACCCCCAAGGGCGGCAACTGAGACCGCACACGGCCAAAGAAATTAATCTTTAAAAAGCACAGAAGTATGTGTAGCAAAACGAATACAGTATTGTAAAGCAAAACAAACTAAAAAATAAAAATTAATTAAAGAAAAAAAAAAGCACAGAAGTACTTGCATATGCTAGGTGAAGGAACTCAACCATGAAAGGACAGTACTATATGACGACTCGTACGTGAAATATTTAGACAGGCAAATACGTGTAGACATGAGGAGTTGATTAGTAGTTGCCAAGGGTTGAGGTGCACAGGGAAGACTGGGAGATGGCAAGAGTTGATGGTGGGTTCAGTGGTTCAGAATCCACCTGCCAGCGTGGAGGACGCAGGTTCCCTCTCGCGTCCGGGAAGATTCCCACACGCTGCAGGGCAAATAAACCCGTGAGCCACAACTATTGAGCCAACATGTAGCAACTACCAAAGCTCACAGGTCTGGAGCTTGTGCTCTGCAGCAAGAGAGGCCACCCCAATGAGAAGCCTGTGCATTTCAACTAGACAGCAGCTCCCGGCTCCCTACAACTGAAGAAACCTGTGAGCAGCAATCAAGACCCAGCACAATCAAATATAAATAAATTAAAAAAAAATTTTTTTTTGACGGCGCCAGTGGTTACAACTCTGAAAAGATTCTAGAAGCTGTTAGACTGTATACTTTGCTTTGGTGAATTGCACGACTTGTGGATTTTATCTCAGGAAAGTTTCTACTGTAAAAAGCTTACCGAAGGCAGCCTCTGAGATAACGCAAGTGGAACACTGCAAGTAGAAATTGGAGATGTTGCTCTGTCTGATTTTATTTTTTTTTATTTTCAGCAGTCGGTGACTTGATGTACTAACACCTGCACGGTACACAGCTGCAAGGCTTATGAAAGAAGTTTATGGTGAGGCATAAATGTCCGCTGCTCTGCAGGGTCTCAAGGTAAAGCATGCTCTAACTGCTATGACAAGCAGAGCTGAACACTCACTCTTATGGTCTTGGAATAAACTGTTCACAGGAGCACCAGAGCACTCCTTCTCTGGGAAACCTGCCTGACGCCGACGGTGTGTGACTTCCTCAATTTTTCTCAGGCTACAAAACGAATCCACGTCACATGCTCAATATGTAAAGCAGGAAATATGGTATTTTCTCTGGGCCTTTATTTTTCAGCTGAAATCTCTAAGGATGGCTTAAGAAAATCAGACAATGAAAAGTGATTTTGTCGGGGAGACAGATGTGGAAATAGCAGGCTGAACAGGGAGTGACAGGGGCAGTCTTATTCTGATGTTAGTTTCCACAAATTTGAATTTGAATGCTCTCAGGACTGTGGAAATACCTTCCTAAAAACAGAGATCTTGGGAAGGTGTTGGAAGAATGCTGTTGCAATTGGCACATTCCCCATTAACACCATTTTGACTTCCGTTTCTTTAAAAATCACTCTGTTGCAGGTGTGCTGACCTGATTTTTAACATGTTTTAAGTAAATATATTATTTATTATTTAAACTTATTAACAATTATATTTACTCCTGCTTAATAAATATTTTAATATTTAACCATTTTAAATAAAAATATTTATGTTTAAAAAATATTTAAGAAATAGATTAATATTTTAAATATATAGCTCTCTCTACACAGTATATGGTCAAAGGATCCAATCGTGAGACATGAAATAAAATATATATGTGTGTTTATATCCATGTGTGTTTATATATTATTAGTTCAGTTCAGTTCAGTCACTCAGTAGTATCCGACTCTTTGTGACCCCATGAACCGCAGCACACCAGACCTCCCTGTCCATCACCAACTCCCGGAGTCCACCCAAATCCATGTCCACGAAGGTGGTGATGCCATCCAGCCATCTCATCCTCTGTCGTCCCCTTCTCCTCCTGCCCTCAATCTCTCCCAGTATCAGGGTCTTTTCCGATCAGTCAGCTCTTCGCATCAGGTGGCCAAAGTATTGGAGTTTCAGCTTCAGCATCAGTCCTTCCAATGAATATTCAGGATTGATTTCCTTTAGGATGGACTGGTTGGGTCTCCTTGCAGTGCAAGGGACTCTCAAGAGTCTTCTCCAACACCACAGCTCAAAAGCATCAATTCTTTGGTGCTCAGCTTTGTATACACATGTGTATATATTTTCTTACTTCACCTCTGGGGAGTTGACCGTTTGACCATGAAGCATATAACAGAAAATTCTATAAAACATGATTTTCTTTTTGCTTTCAGTAATTGCGCTCTTCATTTGAGCTGTAGAATTTTGCTACAGAAATTGGATTTACACGCATAGAACCAAAATGAGCCCAGCAATCATGGTTAATTTGACTACCAAGAATTATGCACCCCCTCAATCTCTCTCTCTCTCCATATACACAAACACACACACCTTCTTCATGTGTATTTTTTTCTATTGGTCAGAGTTTTTCAACATCTCTGAATTTTGCCTTCTCTCTGCAGATAACTTGAAAGGAAGCATCTCCCACATCTGAGTTTCCTTCTTCCCACCCCCACTGTCTCTTCCATCCCTTTGGCTGTCTCCTCTGATTTCTTAGACTATAACACAACAGACTCCCGAATGGTTCTGATTCAGTCCTGCCTGGCATAGCCTACCGTACCTTCCACAAACACACAAAGAAGCTCTTCCAAAATGTGCATTTCCATGGAATTACTGATTACCTAGAAGACCTCCTTCACTTTCTCATTCTTTATCTCCAGGGAACCCCCAACACCACCACCCCAATCCTGGTCCACGTATAATTCCAGCTCTCTGAATCCCCATTGCCTTGCCTGCAAAATATTAATTTTTCTTGAGTTTTTTTTTTTTTTCCCCTGGCTCCAATGTATTTTCCCTGGAAGCAGTGTTGCTTCTATTTCTGTTGGGGAGTTAGAAGAAAAAAAAAATCCATCTCAATACAAAACTTGACTTTGAGCTGTTTTAGAAAGATTTTCCCATCATGCCTCTGTTCCCTTCTGCAGACAACTCCACCTGTATGGCTACCACGCCCATACAGGCGTGGTATTAGATACTTGCTATATGGTGTTTTATCGGTTCTCTGCTGGCTCAGTGGTAAAGAATCCGCCTGCCAATGCAGGAGACGTGGGTTTGATCCCTGCGTTGGGAAGGTTCCACTGGAGAAGGATATGGCAACCCACTCCAGTATTCTTGCCTGGGAAATCCCAAGGACAGAGGAGCCTGGAGGATTACGGTCCCTGGGGTCACAAAGAGCCAAACACGACTCAGTGACCAAACAAAACCACAAAGAGCAGCAAGTGATGCCTTGAAGTTTAGTTGTTTTTATGACTTTTCACAAAGGTGAATTTATGCTGTGGTCTGTGTGAAAGATCCATGACCAATGATGCTTTTCTTATATTCTTTTTTACCGTTTTGTTCACGCACAGAGTATACACAGCACCCAAATTCGTCAGTGATGGTGTACGCACAGAGCTGAGTTCGTGGAAATGTTGACAAAACTGTGGCTGCTGGCCGTGAAAGAATATGGCAAGTGTGTACACAACACTCTCATCATGTCCATGGAAGTCTAACTCCTCTGAAATTCAAAACAAGGTCAAGTATCAAAACACAGGACCTATATGGCATTTTTTTTTTTTTGGCGTTGTGCTGATACGTGAAACCACTTTCATTCAATGCAGGAGATGTGGGGTCCATCCCTGGGTCAGGAAGATCCCCTGGAGGAGGAAACGGCAACCCACTCCAGTCTTCTTGGCTGGAGAATCCCATGGACAGAGTAGCCTGGCGGGCTACAGTCCACGGAGTCACAAAGAATCAGACACGATTTGGTGACTAATACACACACACACACACACACACACACACACACACACAATTATTATGTTGGGTATCAAGTGGTTTCATAACCAACCAAAGGTTTAACACGTTTCTTTAGAGCTAAATAATTCCTCCGATAACAAGGGCAGGAAATTACTGCTGCTGCTAAGTCACTTCAGTCGTGTCCGACTCTGTGCAACCCCATAGACGGCAGCCCACCAGGCTCCCCCGTCCCTGGGATTCTCCAGGCAAGAACACTGGAGTGGGTTGCCATTTCCTTCTCCAGTGCATGAAAGTGAAAAGTGAAAGTGAAGTCGCTCAGTCGTGTCCAACCCTCAGCAACCCCATGGACTGCAGCCTTCCAGGCTAATACAATTAGACTCAAATATATATGGTATGTTAAAGGCCTATGTCTCTGCCTAAGTTGCAGCTAATTTGCTGTAAGAAGTACAAAGACATAGTGACAACCTCAAGAACAAAGGGCACTGCCACTGGAGGCTCAGACCTTTAAGAGCTGAGGAGATTTACACACACGTGCCCACAAAGGCTGTGTGGATAAATCGGGTTTTGGAAATTTTCCCTGTAGTCACCGCAGGGCGTTTCAAGCCAGACCCTTGAAGCAAAGAGTATTTTAGCGTGAAGAGGTGCTTAGCACTGCACAAAAGCATCCTAAGTGCCTTCACAATTGCTCTGTATACTGGCCTTTGCTCACCTTTATACCTGCTTAAAGCATAAGGAAACTCTTGAGAGTCCGTGGACTGCAAGGAGATCAAGCCAGTCCGTCCTAAAGAAAATCAACCCTGCCTGTTCACTGGAAGGACTGATGCTGAAGCTGAAGCTCCAATACTTTGGCTACCCGATGAGAAGACCCGTCTTGCTGAAAAGGACCCTGATGCTGGGAAAGATTGAGGGCAGGAGGAGAAGGGGGCGACAGAGGATGAGATGGCATCACCGACTTGATGGACATGAATTTAGGCAAACTCCAGGACATAGTGAAGGGCAGAAGAGACTGGTGTGCTGCAGTCCATGGGGTCACAGAGTCAGACATGACTTAGCGACAGCAACAGCCATGACAAAGTATGAGAAGGAAACATCCATGATTTTGGCCCCAAAGTATTCAAGAGCTGGTCTACTAATTAGTTTCAGGGCTTCATAAACTGTGGGTACCGGGTATGATAATTAACGAATGATAAAGATTATATACGTGTGTGTCTCTTTTCTGTCAATGGTTTAAGAAATAACCACAAACTTAGCAGCTTGCAGCAAGCCCCATTCCTATTTTAAAATTGTATTGAAGTATAGTTGATTTGCAATTTCATATTAATTTCTGCTTCAGTTCAGTCACTCAGTCATGTCCAACTCTTTGCGACCCCATGGACTGCAGCACGCCAGGCTTCCCTGTCCATCACAAGCTCCCGGAGTTTGCTCAAACCCATGTCCGTTGAGTCGGTGATGTCATCCAACCATCTCATCCTTTGTCATCCCCTTCTCCTCCTGCCCTCAATCTTTCCCAGCATCAGGGTCTACTCATATGAGTCAGCTCTTCGCATAGGTGGCCAAAGGATTCAAGTTTCAGCTTCAGCATCAGTCCTTCCAATGAACACCCAGGACTGATCTCCTTTGGGATGGGCTGGTTGGATCTCCTTGCAGTCCAAGGGACTCTCAAGAGTCTTCTCTAACACCATGGTTCAAAAGCGCATCAGTTCTTCAGCACTCAGCTTTATGGTCCAACTCTCACATCCATACATGACTACTGAAAAAACCATGTATGTGTGTGTGTAGACACATATATATTATATATATAAATATTCCTTTTTATATCCTTTTCCTTTATGATTTATTGCAGGATATTGAATATAGTTCCCTGTGCTATACAGCAGGACTTTGCTGTTTATCCATCCTATATCACAGTTCGCATCTGTTAACCCCAAATTTCCAGTCCATCCCTCCCCGACATCTCCACCTTAGAAACCGCGAATCTCTTCTCCATGTGTGTGAGTCTGTTTCTGTTTCACAGATATGTTCATTTATGCCATATTTTAGGTTAGACAGATGCGTGATATCACATGATATTTGCCTTTGTCTGCCTGACTTACATTACTCAATATTATCATCTCCTAGGTCCACGCATGAAGCTGCAAATGGCATTATTTCATTCTTTTTTTATGGCCAAGCGATATTCCACTGTGTAGATGTACCGCACCTCGTTTATGCATTCCTCTGTCAGTGGACAGCTACGTTGTTTCCCTCTCTTGTGAGCCCATTGCTTATTTCATAGTTCTGTACACAGTGCTTGCTGGTTCAACCGAGTTCTCTGCCCTGGGTCCGCCATGGATGAAATCACCGTGGTAGTCAGACGGGCCTCTTGCCTGCAGGTTCTGGAGATAAATTGGTTTTCAAGCTCCGTAAAGGTGCTGGCAAAATGCATATCCTTGTGTAGAGCCGCGATCCGCTTTCGGTCACTTACTATCAACGGACAATTGTTCTAAGAATCTGGAGTTACCCACCCTAGATTCCCTGGCTCATAACCCACTTCCTCCTTCTCCAAAGCAGCACAGCTGACCTACTGTGTTCATGCTTCAAATCTCCCTGCCTCCCCGCCCCCCTCCCCCCGCAGCATTTCTCTGAACACAGCCAGGAGCAGGTCTCACCGGGCTGTGAGCTCACTCAGACAAGGCCGGGTAATCTCTGCATCCTGAGGTCCATGCCTCACTGCCATCTACAAATCCACCCCTCTGTCATTTTGTCATTGAATCAGCTTGGCAGAGCTGCCACTCCAGAGTATTTCATGTGGAGTGGCTTGAAGGATAGAAATGGGTGTTCTCACAGCCCTGGATGCTGGAAGCCCAAGATTAAGGCCTCACTCCTGGGTGTGTCAACGGCTGTCTGCTCCCTGTGTCTCCACCTGGCTGCCTCTCTGTGTGTATTTGTGACCTGATCTCCTCTTCTTATAAGAACCCCCTTCCTATGGGATCAGGGCCCACCCTAGAGACCTCATCACACCTTCAATCCCTTCTGTAAAGATGCTTGTGTCAAAACAGTCATATTCTGAGGTCCTGGGGCTTAGAACTTCAAGATGTGATTCTGGGTGAGGACAGAGTTCCGTCTCTAACAGCCCTGTGATGGAACACGTCCAGAGGCTCCAAGGATTACGATGTGGACATTGGTGGGGATGGCGGCCTTCCTTAGCCTTGCAGAGAGTTGAACACTTGAAAACTAGCAAATAGTTGGATATGCAGTGAGAACTGAAACCCAAGTGTTCTTGACATGGTTCTGAAACAATTCAAGTTTTTACAGACGGCTTCAGGAGACTCAGGAAGGCTTCTTCTTGGAGTTCATCATCAAGGAGGTCCTGGACCTCCTAATGGGAGGTCACTCTGTGATTTTCATGGGCAAGTGTGCCAATCTGGGGCTTCCCAGGTGGCTCAGCCTGCCAATGCAGGATATGCAGCAGACGTGGGTTCAATCCCTGGGTCAGGAAGCTCCCCTGGAGGAGGAAAGGGCAACCCACTCCAATGTTCTTCCTGGAGAATCCCATGGACAAAGGAACGTGATGGGCTACAGTACATGGAATTGCAAAGAATCAAGACACAATCTGCATACACACACTACGTGCCAGTCCAACTCTGGCTCATAATGAAAGCATCCCTGACCTTGGATATCTTGACATATATACAAACCACTCTTGTGTTCTTCTGTTTAGTTTTAAATAGTCTAACTTTCACATTATTATTCAGGTTGATATCATCCAGTAAAGAGATTCCTGTGCCCAATACAACGATACTAGCTACATGGGACAATTTAAGCTAAAATCAGGATTACCTACAATTAAAGTTTAAAATTCAGTCCCTTGGAGGTACCTGCCACCGTTCAAGCCCTCCAGGGCACATGTGTGTGGTGGGCTTAATCATGAACCACAGAGATGGAGAACTTCTCTATCCTCACAGACAGTCTGGTGAATGGCTTTCATCTAGACAATAATATTATGATTTTTTCATGATGCGATTCCCTCAAGATTATGCAACCTGATTAAGGGTATTGCAAACTGCATGTTGATTTCTTGTTAAGGTGATATTTATGATGATTAATTTCTTAGAAAAGATAATTACCTACTAAATACAGGATGAAAGAATGTGAACATCACCATTTATACTGAGGATGTCAACCAACAAGGAAATGTAATTGCTGGAGATAGATCTGTCTGCTTTGTGCATTTGGTTCCATGACCCGACAGATTTCCAAAAACGCCCTGCCAGTTTTCATCATTAATGATGGATTATGCCCCCTAGAGGCTCCCAAACTCTTGGTTTCCAGTTGATTGTGTTCAGACCTGATCTTCCTTTAAAACAAAGTCGAGTAAGAGTTTTCAAGCTGTGGAAATCACTTACCGATACAGACACAGTCAGTGCTTTTGATAAGAAGGAAAAAACTTCCCTTCAGAGCTCATTAGTGCAGCCTGGGTATTTACTGTTTACTAGGTGGCCAAGACAATCCTAAAGAAATCAACCCAGAAAATTCGTCAGAAGGACTGATGTTGAAGCTGAAGCTCCAACATGTTGTCCAGCTGATGCAAAGAGCTGACTCACTGGAAAAGACCCTGATTCTGGGAAAGACTGGGACAGAAGAAGAAGGGGGCAACAGAGGATGAGATGGTTGGATGGCATCACCGACGTGATGAACATGAGTTTGAGTAAACTCCGGGAGTTGGTGACGGACAGGGAAGCCTCGCATGTGCAGTCCATGAGGTTGCAAAGAGTCGGACATGACTGAACAACAGATGGCCGAGATCTGCAAAGCACCATAAAAATCCTTCCTTTTCATTTACGTAAGGCTACCTGTAAATGCTTAAGTGCATTCTGTTTGAAGCCACGTACTCAACAGAGGTTTTAGAACAACCTTTAAAGATGGAAAGCTCTTTGAAACAAAGGAAATTTTTGTACAAGGCCTCATGATACTCTGTGGATTCCTTACGGATGCTCAGAAACTAGCATTATGAGAAGAGGCACACACTGGAGTTCTGAGGGAGAGCCTGCTTGTACCGAGCTATGCCATGTTGGCAGCCCACGGTCCGATAAATACCTGTGTACCTGGATGTTTGTGAACTCATCGCTGGTATTTATAAAGCACAGTGACCACGCGCTGCAGCTACAGAGCTGATATGCCTAAAGCCCGCGCTCCGAAACAAGTCAAGCCACCGAAACAAAAAGCCCCTCATGGCAACTAGAGAAAACCCAAGCACAGCAACAGAGACCAAGAGCAAAGTCAATAAAAGGTGGTTGTTGTTAATGTCATCTCAACAATGACAATCACTGTGATAATGCTAAGTTCCTGATCCCTGATAGATGTACAACTTCTTGCACGATGGAGTAGATATAAGAATATCTCCATCTTCCAAGTTCACGAAGTGAAAGGGGGAGAGAGCTGGTCCATGGATGCCTTCAGCTGTTGAGTTAAGAAGCCCTTACACAATGCTGCTGGTTCATTAATTAGCGCTTCACACTAAACTGCATGATTTGGGGGCAAATATCCCCGGGACTCAGCCATGAAGACTGTGTCTGCCAATGCAGGAGCCCTAGGAGACAAGGATTCCATCCCTGGGTCGAGAAGATCCCCTGGAGAAGGGAATGGCAACCCACTCAGTATTCTTGCCTGGGAGATCCCAGGGACAGAGGAGCCTGGTGGGCTACACAGTCCATGGGGTCGTGGGCCTGCTATAACTAGTTAATTTTTTAAACCGCTCATTACTGCTAATAAATATTAACTACTAGAAGGCTGTTGGATCCATGTGTCTACACCTTGATGGCAGGCACAGGACAGACCTCCGAATTTGGTTATCAGCCCAGAGAGATGCTATTGGAAGCCATCGGGCCGTGTGATAACTCATCAAGCAAAGATGTAAATAGTTCCTCCGTTTGTGAAAAATGGGAAGGATAAATCTATGATTGGCGGAGAAACTTGAGGCTGAAACTTGAATAGAGCTGGGCATCAGAGAATCACGGCCTTCCCAAGGGAGTGTCTTGTCTGGGACTGAAATGATAGGTCTGTCTGCACAGTGATCTCTTTGATGTGTGTGGACCCGGGTCATCGTCTCTAGTGTCGGAGGTCCTGAGGCTGCTATTACAAGTGACCTCAACAGGAAGGTGAGCGCAGGGCTGGCTCCTTCTGGAGCCTCTAAGGGAGGACCTGTAGCATGTATCTCCCCCAGCTCCCAGCGATCACTGTCAGTGCTTGACGTCCTTTGGCTTATATTAATATGTACATCACTCCAATCTCATCTCTGTCACACTCCTTGGCCTGGTTCCATCTGTGTCTCTGTCTCCAGATCTCCCTCTAATTTCTCCTAAGAAGATGCTCTTCACTGAACTGTCACTCACTGTCTACAACTGCGTAGACCATAGCACACCAGGCTCCTCTGTCCATTGGATTCTCCAGGCAAGAATTCTGCAGTGGGCTTTCATCTCCTCCTTCCAGGAATCTTCCCGACTGAGGGATCAAACCTGAGTCGCCTGAATTGCAGGCAGCTTCTTTACCATCTGAGCCATCAGAGAAGCACTTATTGACTGACACTAATCCCGTATGATTTTACCTTAATGGCATTCACAAAGAGGTGCTTTCTAGGAGGCTCTAGTGGTAAAGAATCCACCTGGCAATGCGGGAGACTAAGACACGTGGCTTCCATCCTTGAGTTGAGAAGATCCCCTGGGGAAGCAAATAGCCTCCCACTCCAGTATTCTTGCCTGGAGAATCCCACAGACAGAGGAGCCTGGTGGGCTATACACTTCATAGAGTTGCAAAGTGACTGAAGTGACTTAACCCACACACACACACATCTGCAAAGACCCCACTTCCCACAAAGGACCTATTTGCAGGTGTCAGAGATTAGGACTTGAAAATTTGAAGTAAGGGGGAAAGGAGACACAGTTCAACCCATTCCACGTGGTAATTACCCACTGAGATGACAGTCTCAGAAAATGTGAACAAATGGTATAAACAGGAACCCTAAATTCATGATGTCAATCCATGGTTCATCACCAGGTGAACATCAGCACACATAGGACTGGGAGGGCTAGTGACCTCATTTTGGCAGCTGACCGAGGAGTACAGGTGAGAGGTGAACTCTTAGGAGTTGACCCTTCTCATACTGGAGGGCTGGGCAGGTGTGGAGCTGGGGGCCTGGAAGACTGGGAAGAGATGGGCGGCCTGGAGCACAGGGACTCTCATCAGTATCACCAAGGAGCACGGCTCCTGGAAGCAGGGAGGAGGCCAGGCTTGCAGACCCCGCAGAAGGTGCCTTCAGAAACTCAGCAGGACCTCCACTCTGGATGCCATGTGTGCTGGGTTTAGCAGCGCTTTAGGCAGTAGTCTGTATCCAAGACTCAAACTTGATTGTCATGAGTTGAATTGAAACATCGAGGTAGGACCCCTGTCTTTTTTTTTTTTTTTCATAATTTTATTAGTTACTTTATTCAGTTCGGTTCAGTCACTCAGTCATGTCCGACTCTTTGCAAACCTATGAACTGCAGCACGCCAGGCCTCCCTGTCCATCACCAACTCCTGGAATTTCCTCAGACTCATGTCCATTGAGTCGGCGATGCCATCCAGCCATCTCATCCTCTGTCATCCCCTTCTCCTCCTGCCCTCAATCTTTCCCAGCATCAGGGTCTTTTAAAATAAGTCAGTTCTCACATCAGGTGCCAAAGAATTGGGGTTTCAGCTTCAGCATCAGTCCTTCCAATGTATATTCAGGACTGATTTCCTTTAGAATGGACTGGTTGGATCTCCTTGCAGTCCAAGGGACTCTCAAGAGTCTTCTCCAACACCACAGTTCAAAAGCATCCATTCTTCGGTGCTCAGCCTTCTTCACAGTCCAACTCTCACATCCATACATGACCACAGGAAAAACCATAGCCTTGACTAGACGGACCTTTGTCAGCAAAACAATGTCTCTGCTCTTGAATATGTTGTCTAGATTGGTCATAGCTTTTCTTCCAAGGAGCAAACATCTTTTAATTTCATGGCTGCAGTCACCATCTGCAGTGAATTTGGAGCCCAGGAAAACAAAGTCTGTCACGGATTATTTTATCATCTTGTACTTATTTTTGGCTCTGCTGGGTCTTTACTGCTGAATGAGCTTTTCCCTAGTTGCGGTGAGGTGGGGCTGCTCTCTGGCTGTGGTGTGAGGTCTTCTCATTGCGGTGACGTCTCTTGTTGTGTAGCACAGGCTCTAGGACACACAGGCTTCAGTAGTTGTGGTTCCCAGGTTGTAGGCCAAGACTCAGGAGCTGGGGCACATGGGGTTTGTTGCACTGAAGCATGGGAGATCTTCCCAGACCAGGGATCGAACCCATGCTCCCTGCACTGGCAGGAGGATTCTTTACCACTGAACCACCAGGGAAGCTCCAGGACCCTGGTCTCAATGGTTCCACCGTCTAAGCAGTGCAGACAGGCCTCAGGCCCAGGAAATGGCCACCAGGCTTGGAGTGTAAGTGGAGGCTGCTTCTTGGGCTAAAACCCATTATCAAAGCAGGAACAGAGGTCAGAGCAGAGGACAAGACTGAGTTGGAAGGTCAACGAGCCTTTCCAATCTTTCCACCTGAAGCAGAAACATAAGGACAAGGTGATGAGGAGAAGTGAGGAACGTCTGAATGTGCAAACTCAAGGGCAGCCACGTGGCAGGGTAAAGGTCGGAGCGACTGGGGACGGACTGGCTTCCTCTCATCACCAAAAGTCCCTGGAAATGCCTTCTTTGGGGCTTCGTTTGACGTCCCGAGAAAGACTCAGAAGGCTCTGACCCCTCCCTCACCTACAGACCATCAATGTCAAGATCCTGACGCCAAGCTGCAAGGCAGCGTGGGAGAGAAGGTCGGAAGAGTCAGTCCTTGAAAACGTCACTCTAAAAATAAAATGCAACCGGAGACTCATGTTTTAAACATGGACGGCTCTGGCACCGCGGCGGCCCTTTGATATAGCTGTTTCGCTGTAGGCTGAATTAATTAATTAATTTGCATCAGGCCTCCCGACTCAGAGGGCTTCTTTCTAAACTCATCTGCATTTCCATAAACACGTTGGCAAAAAAGGAACGCAGGGTAAGACGAAGAGCCCCACCTTGTCTGGAATCCGCTGGCATGGCTTCCGTGTGGGGAAGCTCACATCAGTCCTTGTGATGTGGTGGATTTGAATGCCTCATTGAGACACTGATTTGTCGCTGGGAGGGACCCAAACTTCAATCTTGAATACCCCTCAGGCTATTTATGTTGTGGATACGTCTGATGTATGGTGGTGCAGGAGTGTCTTTTTGACACCGTTGTGGGAGAAATTTGTGGCTGTTCAAGGTCATTTTAAGTGATAATCAGTGATGAGAATGCAGATTTTTTTTTTTTACTCCAAGTTTTATTCTAAGCACTCATGATGGAGAAGGCAAGAGCACCCCACTCCAGTGCTCTTGCCTGGAAAATCCCATGGACGGAGGAGCCTGGTGGGCTGCAGTCCATGGGGTTGCTAGGAGTTAGACACGACTGAGCGACTTCACTTTTACTTTTCACTTTCATGCATTGGAGAAGGAAATGGCAGCCCACTCCAGTGTTCTTGCCTGGAGAATCCCAAGGACGGGGGAGACTGGTGGGCTGCCATCTCTGGGGTCGCATAGAGTCGGACACAACTGAAGCGATTTAGCAGCAGCAGCAGCAGCAGGCACTCATGAAATGGCAACACATATTACAAAACTCTAAGAGTCTTAGAGACAGACAGGTAATACAGCAAGAAACATTTACAGAGCAAGGTGTAGACAAGGATTGGAAGGCCATACTCAGCCTGCTGCCTGCATTGTCTGACCTGTAAAATATTTTTTTAAAACTAAAAGCTAGTTCTTTGAAAAGATAAGAAAAAATTAATGAATCTTTAGTCAGTCTCATTGACAAAAAAGGGAGAAAATCCAAATCAACAAAATCATAAAAGAAAAAGAAGTTACAACTGTCACCGCAGAAATATGAAGGATCATGTGAGTGTGTGGTAAGTCGCTTCAGTCGTGTTTGACTTGGTGCAACCCTATGGATTATAGCCCGCCAGGCTCCTCTGTCCATGGGATTCTCCAGGCAAGAATACTGGAGTGGGTTGTCATGCCCTCCTCCAAGGGGATCTTCCCGACCCAGGGATCGAACCCATTTCTCTTACATCTCCTGCACTGGCAGGCGGGTTCTTGACTACTAGCGCCACCTGGGAAGCCCATAAAGAATCGTAACAGACTATTATTAACAAGCTTATACCAATAGATTGGACAACCTAGAAGAAATGGACAAATTCTTTTTTTAATTGTAGTACAGTTGATTCACAGAATTGTGTTAGTTTTTACTGTTCAGCAAAGTGATTCAGTTATAGACATACATACATCCACTGTGGTGTTGGAGGAGACTCTTGAGAGTCCCTTGGACTGCAAGGAGATCCAACCAGTCCATCCTAAAGGAAATCAGTCCTGAATATTCATTGGAAAGACTGATGCTGAAGCTGAAGCTCCACTACTGTGGCCACCTGATGTGAAGAGCTGACTCATTGGAAAAGGCCCTGATGCTGGGAAAGATGGAAGGCAGGAGGAGAAGGGGTGAAAGAGGATGATATGGCTGGATGGCATCAGTGACTTGATGGACATGAGTTTGAGTCAACTCCGGGAGTTGGTGATGGACAGGGAGGCCTGGAATGCTGCAGTCCGTGAGGTTGCAAAGAGTTAGGACTTGGTCACTGAATAACAACAACAAAATATGTTGCTCAAAATACTAACAGACTGAATCCAACAGCACATTAAAAAGATCATACATCATGATCAAGTGAGGTTCATTCCAGGGATTCAAGGCCTCTTCAATATATACAAATCAAGCCATGTGATACAGCATATTAACTAACTGAGCCGCAGAAACCATATGATAATCTCAACAGATGCAGAGAAAGCTCTCGATCAAATTCAAAACCCATTTGTGATTAAAAGAAAAAGCTTTCCAGAAAGTGGGCATAGAGCGAACCTGCTGCTGCTGCTAAGTCGCTTCAGTCGTGTCCGACTCTGTGCGACCCCAGAGATGGTAGCCCACCAGGCTGCCCTGTCCCTGAGATTCTCCAGGCAAGAACATGGGAGTGGGTTGCCATTTCCTTCTCCAATGCCCCAACATAATAAAGGCTGTATAATATGACAAACCCACAGCTAATGTCATTCTCAATGGTGAAAAAAATGAAAGCATTTCCAAGATCAGGAATAAGACAAAGATGTCTACTGTCCCTACTGTTAATCAACACAGCTTAGGAAGTCCAGGACATGGCAATCAGAGGAGAAAAATAAATAGAAGAAATCCAAACTGGAAAGAAAGAAGTGAAGCTGTCACTGCTTGTAGATGGCATGTCACTATACACCGAAAATTTTAACAATGTGGCCAGACAAGTACCAGAGCTTCTCAAGAAATTCATTAAAGTTGCAGGAGACACAAGTAATATACAGAAATCTGCTACATTTCTATGCGCTCACAATGAACTATCAGAGAGAACAAATAACCCCATTAACCATGGCATCAAAAAGAACAAAAGACCTAGGAAGAAACCAACCTAAAGAGGTAACAGAAAATCTTTACTTAAGATATTTTTAATAGTTTGAAAAAATCAAAAGAAGGACAGTTTTGTGGCGTGAAAAATATATGAAACTCTACTCTCGCTAGGTAATCAGCAATCATAAACTTTACTCGGTACTTTGAGTTTACTCAAAGGAGGTGAAAACTTAACTTGACACAAAATGCTGAGATGCATGGTTATAGCAAGTTTATTCATAATTGCCACAATGTAGAAGCAGTGGCAGTCCACTCCAGTACTCCTGCCTGGAGAATCCCATGGATGGAGGAGCCTGGTGGGCTGCAGTCCATGGGGTCGCTAAGAGTCAGACACGACTGAGCGACTTCACTTTCACTTTTCACTTGCAAGCACTGGAGAAGGAAATGGCAACCCGCTCCAGTGTTCTTGCCTGGAGAATCCCAGGGACGGGGGAGCCTGGTGGGCTACCATCTCTGGGGTCGCACAGAGTTGGACACGACTGAAGCGACTTAGCAGCAGCAATTCAGATGTCCTTCGAGATAAGTAAATTGGAACTTCAGATGGTGGAATATTATTCAGTGAGATAAAGAAATGAGCTCTCAAACCATGAAAAGAGAGGGAGGAAATTTAAATGCATGTGACTAAGTGTAAGAAGCTAATCTGTAAAGGCCACATGTTCTGTGATTCCAATTCTATGACATTCTGGAAAAAGCAGAACTGTGGAGATGATGGAAGTTCAATGACTGTCAATGGTGGGTTGAATAAGTGGCTCATAGGGGAAGTTTAGGGTAGTGGAAATATACCTTGTGTGATATTATAATGATGAATACATGTCATTATACATTTCCCCAAACCCACAGAATACACCACACCAAGAATGAACACGAACGTAAACTATAGGCTTTGTGTGATGGTGATGAATCATTGTAAGTTCATCAATGGTAACACACTGGTCAAAGTAAATTAAGACACTTGCTCCTTGGAAGGAAAGCTAGACAGTGTTTTAAAAAGCAGAGACATCACTTTGCTGACAGAAGTCTGTATAGTTGACGCTATGTAGTCCAGTAGTCATGTATGGATGTGAGAGCTGGACTGTGAAGAAAGGTGAGTGCAGAAGAATGGATGCTTTTGAACTGTGGTGTTGGAGAAGACTCTTGAGGGTCCCTTGGACTGCAAGGAGATCCAAGCAGTCCATCCTAAAGGACATCAGTCCTGAATGATCACTGGAAGGACGATGCTGAAGCTGAAACTCCAATACTTTGGCCACCTGATGCAAAGAGCTGACTCACTGGAAAAGACTCTGATGCTGGGAAAGATTGAAGGCAGGAGGAGAAGGGGATGACAGATGATGAGATGGCTGGGTGGCATCGGTGACTCGATGGACATGAGTTTGACCAAACTCCGGGAGATAGTGGAGGACAGGGAAGCCTGGAGTGCTGCAGTCCATGGGGTCACAAAGACTCAGACACAAGTGAGTAACTGAACAAGAGCAGAAGAGAACAGACTGGTGTGGGATGCTGCTGACGGGAGCAGCTGTGTGTATTCAGGGACAAAAGAGACACAGAGCATCTCTACTCCTTCCGTTCAATTTTGCTGTGATTCCCCACAGTCTCCAAAAAGTGGCCACTAAAAACTGTATGAAACTCAAATACCAGCGTCTGTAAATAAGGTTGAACTGGAAGATGGTCACAGTTGATTCATTTCCACACCACCCGAGGTTGCTTCTGAGCCACAGTGGACGAGCTGAGTCTGAGAGAGAGGCCACCTGACCTGCAAGGTTGAAAATTCATAGTAGGGGTAGTTGACCTGTCAGTGGCTGTCGTCTCGCACGCCTAAGTACAAGGCACTCTCTAGCTGTCTCTGGGACGTAGCTGTCTGTTAGGGGAGGCTCACGCTAGAGACTTAAAAAAAAATATCTGAGTAGCTTCTTTATGCCAAACGGTGAACGGAAATGTTTTGCAGAAGCTATTCCATATGCGTTCTGCTCTTTGTAGTATGAGCAGTTGGACAAGTGTCCAATCAAGGGACTTTTTCTGGTGGCCCAGCGGTTAAAAATCTGCCTCACAATGAAGGGGACCTGGATTCGATTCCTGGTCTGGGAACTAAGATCCCACATGCCGTGGAGAGCTAGGCCCCTGTGCTGCAGCTACTGAGCGTCGGAAGGAAAGATCCCACAAGATGTAATGAAGATCCCGTGAGGTGTAACCAAGACCCTGATGCAGCCACATTCAAAAACAACAACCACAACAAAAAGGATTCAACCAGAGGTCAAGCTTTGCAGCACTTACCTATCCACAAGATACGACCGAGACTTGCAACCCAATCGCAGAGAAACATATTGGGTTTCTCCATGACCTGATGCAGGAGAAAGAATATACTGAGCCACCAAGGAGGGATGAATGGATCCCCTATGGTGGGATGACAGAGGATGAGATGGTTGGATGGCCTCACCGACTCGATGGACATGAGTTTGAGCAAGCTCCGGGAGTTGGTGATGGACAGGGAGGCCTGGTGCGCTGCAGTCCACAGGGTCGCAAAGAGTTGGATACGACTGAGCGAGTGAACAACAGCAATATGCTGCTCTCAAAGATGATGACCCGTGGCTTGGTTCCCCACTGGGAGCTGCTTACAGGTGACAGCTCACTGGGGCCTCACTGCCTGCCTGCTCCTTGCGCCTTGTCCACATTTCTTTCTAGATGACAAGTGGACGAGTCGAGGACCATGAAGCACGCAGGTGCAAAAGGCGCCTTGCTGACCTGGCTGATTTTGAGGAAAGCCCCGGGGAAAATGCCTGAGTCCTCCCTGCATGCAAGTCCTCCTTGACTTTGGGTGTGAACACTTGTGCAACCTCGTGGTAAGAGGCTGGTTAGGCACCAGGGACGAAGGAGGCATCTCTTTGTGGGATTTCAACACAAAAAAGTGACAACCGTGAACTGATCTTCATAAACCACAGCAACAGGCCAGTAAGAGAAAAGTGATTTCAAGGACATCCCAGTTGGTCCAGGGGCTGAGACTCTGAGCTCCCAGTGCAAGGGGCCCAGTCTCCATCCCTGGTCACCAAACTAGATCCCACATGCCTCGACTAAGACAGAAGATGACCACGTGCGGCAACTCGGAGACCCTGAGCAGCTAAATAAATAGATAATAAATATCATTTTTTTTTTAAGGAAGAAAAATGACTTCATCATAGAAGTCAGCTTGGCAGAGGCGACCCGAACGGAACACATCAAACACTCAGGTTTCAGAGGCAGAAATGTTGCTACCTCACCTGAAATCTTGCATCCCCGCACACAAGTTGAACGTCTTTCCAAACCAGACTCATCTTCTAGACCACGGCATCAACAGGTTGTACCTTCAAATTGCTGGAGGGTGAAAGCAAGTAAATGGAAGCAAATGCTTTCTATGGAAGAAGAAAAAAAAAAATCTGGCCCCTCCCAAGTGCTCTCGTATCATTATTGAGACTGGGTGAAATTTACACTTTGACGATGTGATTGCTCCCACATATGGAATGCCAAATATCTACAATGTACCAAAGCTCTGTCTTAGCATCCTTCCTCAACAGGTAAAGAAAAAGTCAGAATTGAGTTTTAATGATTTTTTTTGTTTGTTTTAATGACAAAGGCAAAATGGAGGGAAAGGAGTGTGTTGATGCACCTCTTCCTGGGGACTATCTTCCACAAGGAGGGCTGTGATTAGAATGGATGCTTTTGAACTGTGGAGCTGGAGAAGACCCTTGGTTAGCAAGGAGATCAAACCAGTGAACCCTAGAGGAAATCAACCCTGAACGTTCAGCGGAAGGACTGATGCTGAAGCTGAAGCTTCAATACTTTGGCCACCTGATGCGAAGAGCCGACTCGTTGGAAAAGACCCTGATGTTGGGAAAGTTTGAAGGCAGGAGGAGAAGGGGACGACAGAGGATGAGATAGCTGGATGGCATCACCGACTCCATGGACATGAGTTTCAGCAAGCTCAAGTACAGGAAGGCCTGAAGTGCTGCAGTCCATGGGGTCGCAAAGAGTCGGACACGACTGATCACCTGAATGATTCTTTTCTTTCTCTCGTTCCCTCCAGAAACTCGTCCTGAGATTCTGTCTGCTTCTCTGCTTCTGTCTACCTGCATTCCTGCAGTTCCTCTGCGTCTGCCCGCTCACTGATCTAGTCAACGGGCACGCAAACAGTTTACCCTGAATTAGTGGGCAAAGCAATTACTTTCCTAATCAAATAAAATGAATGGACTCAGGAAACAGACTAGATAATTTCTTGTTAAGAGCAAGCCTCCCTTTGAACAAGAGCATCACAGTCTCCAATTTTGTATGCAAAATGCGTCTGTGAATGAGTCTAACACATTTAGTTACTTTCAGAAAGTGACAGGTCATGCTTCTTGAAATAATTCAATTTATCAGGGGTTATGGGGGTGGGATGGGGTGTGGGCAAGTATCTTAAGTCATTGGAACAAGGGTGTCAAGCATATTCCTTAAAACCTGTTGAAATGTTCAATTGCTTATACAACATAGTCTTGTGTCCTTGGAAAGAGACCTGGGGGTTTAAAACGATTCATTGTGTCAGTTTTAGCCTTGTTCACCCTCAACACTAAGATCAGTTTTTCATCCTTTGTATCAGCTGAACTGACTTTCTCCTGCAAATATCGAATGTTTTTCAACAAGCTTTTCACAATGAAATAATAATTCCTATATACTCTCTTCTCTAAGAAGGCACTGGGATTTAAGACCCCTTCAGTATAAGATTTCTGGGCCATCTCTACTCATCTCTAAAGAGGAACCAGGCAGTTTATCCAGTGCCGTTGGAGGGCAGTTAGCTTGTTCTGTTCTGGGCTCCAAAAGTGAAGATTTTTATTTACGTTGTTGGGGTTTAGTCACTCAGTGGTGTCTGACTCTTCTGCGAACCCCATGGACTGTAGCCCACCAGGCTCCTCTGTCCATGGGATTTCCCCAAGCAAGAATACTGAAGCGGGTTGCCATTTCCCGCTCCAGGGGATCTTCCTGACCCAGGGATCGAACCTGAGTCTCCTGCATGGGCAGGTGGGTGTTTTTCCCTCTGAACCATCAGTGAAGTCTGCAGATTTTTATCCTGATGAATAAACACAACTCAGTCTAATCTGCAGACCACTGAAGTGGTGTGTTTTAATCAGTGCAGAGAGCCACTTGTACTATTTTCGATACAATATTCACAGGTGAAAGCTTTTCATCAATAGTGCCTTGGAATATTTTCCTGGAATATTTTCTCTCCGGATGTCACGTAGAGAGAATCAGAGCTCAGTGAGAAGACCCACTTCTAAAGGCACACGTGGGTGGGAGGTAATATTCACTGCTGCAGCGAACATTCCAATGCTTTCTTTGGAATTTATGTTTCATTTGAGGGTAAGGAAATGCCTCTTTAACTATATTTAAATGGAGGCTGCATGAATATTTAAAATGATGGTAGCAGCCAAAGGAACATTTTCCTCATGAAATGAGCAACACAGAAATTCTCCCCACGACTTTCTCTGCAGGGTTTCAAAGCTCTAAGCCCCTTCTCTGGAAGCACTGGTATTCAACACGCTAATTGTAAAAATAAATAGATGGGGAATAAACAGCCTAATGCTAGTTTGCTATACAGCCGCATGAAAGAGACGATTAAACAGACCATCCAAGTACGGAACGCTATCACCGAATTTAGTATAAAGACCGTGATGATGCCTGGCCTCTATCTGGACCTTTTCATGTCCTGAATCCTCACACCCCCATGCAAACAGACTGCAGCAATTATCTCTGCTTTGCATATAAGGGAACTTGTGGCTCAATCACTCAGTCGTGTCCGACTCTTTGCAACCCCATAGGCTGCAGCCCACCAGGCTTCCCCGTCCTTCACCATTTCCTGGAGCTTGCTCAAACTCATGTCCATCGAGTCGATGATGCCATCCAACCATCTCATCCTCTGTCATCCCCTTCTCCTCCCACCTTCAATCTTTCCCAGCATCAGAGTCTTTTCCAATGTGTCAGTTCTTCACATCAGGTGGCCAAAGTATTGGAGCTTCAGCTTGAGCATCAGTCCTTCAAGTGCATATTCAGGAAGGATTTCCTTTAGGATGGACTGGTTTGATCTCCTTTCTGTCCAAAGATTCTCAAGAGTCTTCTCCAGCACCACAGTTCGAAAGCATCAGTTCTCCAGCGCTCAGCCTTCCTTGTGGGCCAACTCTCACATCTGTGCGTGACTACTGGAAAACCATGGCTTCGACTAGACAAATCTTTGTTGGCAAAGTGATGAATCTGCTTTTTAATACGCTGTTCAGGTGTTGTCTAAATTGAAGCATAGTGGTGTAAAATGGTTGCTTGGAATTCAGACAAAGTAAGGCAAGGAGGTGGGTTATGTACTCACGTGTGTTTAGTGGTTGTGAATTCCTGACCTTATCCCAAAGTTTAAAGCATGACAATATCAGGGATTCAGTAAAAAATACTTGTAGTAAACATTGAATAAGCACCTGCTGTATACAAAAACACAGGGAAATGAACAACAAGGTGGTATGGTACAGTGTAGGGAAACTATATTCAATGTCCTGTGATAAACCTTAATGGAAAAGAATATAAAAAACATATCTATGTGGTTAACTGAGCCACTTTCCTGTACAGCGGAAAATGATACATCATTATAAATCAACAAAACATTAATAAAAAATTAACAAACACAGAGGGAAAAATTGTGCATCAATGGGCAAGACATAACCCCTCTGAAAACTTGTCTTGCATGGGAGAGAGAAATGAAACCAAATAACTACAGAATGAAATTTTGATAAATAAGGGGAAAAAAACATGCAATTGAAGAAATACACTAAATTCTCTAAGGATTACCTATATATTATTTTGTCTCTGTTTTAAATGAGAACATCATAATAATATTCAGTTCAGTTCAGTCACTCAGTCGTGTCCGACTCTTTGCGACCGCATGAATCGCAGCACGCCAGGCCTCTCTGTCCATCACCAACTCCCACAGTTCACTCAGACTCACGTCCATTGAGTCCGTGATGCCATCCAGCCATCACGGTCGTCCCCTTCTCCTCCTGCCCCCAATCCCTCCCAGCATCAGAGTCTTTTCCAATGAGTCAACTCTTCACATGAGGTAGCCAAAGTACTGGAGCTTCAGCTTTGTGTCTATAAGATCAATGAAATTTTTATATCACTATTTCACTGAATATAAAGTTTCATTACTAAGGGCTCATTAAATTCATAGGTGACAAATCTTTCTTATCTCAATTTACAACTCTTATCTCTCGAATTAAGATATGGGATTAATGCCATTCCAAAGAAAAAAAAAAAAGAACAAACAGGCCTCTCTAGAATTGGCCAGCATTTCTCTTGGGCATTTTTCTGATTCTATACAGCTGCCAATCAAGTCTACTAATGGATATTTTAGCAATAAAAAAATAAGACTTAGAGTCAGATGGTAGGGAAACATACTTTAATAAAAACATTACTGGACTGCAGTTTTACCAATCTGTAAATGGAAATTACACTGTCTTACCACTTAGCTAACAGGATGTCCACCATGAAGGGAAGTGTCTCTGCTAATTATAGGGAGCAAAATTGACACATAAAATTAACCATCACACCGAGGACAGAGGTTTTATGTCATCACCTGTGTGTCTCCTCATGGGTAGTCTAAACATGGAAACAAAAAAGAAAAAAGCAAATGGCCAGCCAGTGTTTGCTAAACCAGTGAACACATTTCAACACCGTCCAAGAAGTTTGTGTCTGATGTCTGGAGGCTTTTCTCCAACACGAACGTATAGCATCTGCCTCACTCTAAAACTTAATATACTGTAGCTACACATCACTTTGAGCTTCCCCAGTGGCTCCATGGTAAAGAATTTGCCTGCGATGCAGGAGGCGCTGGAAACACAGGTTAGATCCCTGGGTCGGGAACATCCCCTGCAGGAGGAAACACCAAGCAACTTGGGTATGCTTGCCTGGAGCGTCCCATGGACAGAGGAGCCTGGTGGGCTACAGTCCATGGGGTCTCAGAGCTGCAAACATGACTGAAGCAAGCACACACACACACACAGACACATCAGGTAAACTCCCGCTCCTCACTTGTCAGTTTCAACTCATGCATCTGTTTTACTGGCAACGTCCTGAAGACAGAAATGAGAGCCGTGACATTCACATCAGGTAAGGGAATGCGGGGAAAGATGTGGTACGCGGCACAGCCTGCACAAACACTCTTGCTGCTGATGGCAATAATGTGTGCTCGCTCGCTTCAGTCGTGTCTGACTCTGTGCAGCTCCACGGACTGCAGCCCGCCAGGCTCCTCCATCCATGGGATTCTCCAGGCAAGAGTACTGGAGTGGGTTCCCATGTCCTTCTCCAGGGGCTCTTCCCAACCCAGGGATCGAACCGCATCTCTTTTCCGCTAGGGCCACCTGGGAAGCCCGCTGGCAATAATCCCAATGAGTATAACAAGCGGGAGGATAAGGCTTGTTCCACCACTGAGCGGTCTCCCTACATTAAAAATCGAAGCTGAGTTCACAGGCTAGCTGCCTCTTTACCTGAAGCTGGGGTCACCTACCGAGGTCTATTTCTCAGCATGGTGTGTGTGTAGGGGAATGAGTCATCATGACTGATTCCGATTTTCTCCATTTTTGGAACAATGACAGCTGTTATCGGATCACCATCATTGCTTGTCCCAGTTGGAGCTTAAATGTGTATGCGCGCGTGCACACACATACTCAGTTGTATCCAACTCTTTGTGTCCCCATGGACGGTAGCACACCAGGCTCCTCCGTCCATGGGATTCTCCAGGCAAGAATACTGGAGTGGGTTGCCATGTCCTTCTCCAGGGGATCTTCCTGACCCAGGGATAGAACCCACATATCCCGCATTTCCCGCATTGGCTTAAGGGTCAAATAGAAAAAGCAACCTAACCATCTGGATTTACATCTGAAAATCATACATAAGGGAGACTGTTAACTCTGAAGTTTTACAGACATCTCACGTTGGAGGCCTCCGTACTGTAAAATATCAATAAACAGTATTTGTATTAGTTCTTCCTTTTCATCATTAGTCAGGAACTGAGTTAGCAGAGCTAGGTGGTCCTGCAGTAATGGAGCTAGAATATAGATGTGATAATTCAAAGTGAATTCCTGCTCCTAGGATGTCATGAAATTTTGTCAATACATATTTAACCACTAATTAGTACACAGAGGTTCAATGGTTACATAATGGCAAGCTTCTATCTCTATTGCTCAGACTCACTAACTTCTATAATATTGTACTGTCAACTATACTTCAATTTCAAAACAAAAAAATATAGACTCCTCTGTCCATTCTGAAGGAGATCGGCCCTGGGATTTCTTTGAAAGGAATGATGCTAAAGCTGAAGCTCCAGTACTTTGGCCACCTCATGCGAAGAGTTGACTATTGGAAAAGACCCTGATGCTGGGAGGGATTGGAGGCAGGAGGAGAAGGGGACGACCGAGGATGAGATGGCTGGATGGCATCACTGACTCAATGGACGTGAGTCTGAGTGAACTCCGGGAGTTGGTGATGGACAGGGAGGCCTGGCGTGCTGCGATTCATGAGGTCGCAAAGAGTGGGACACGACTGAGTGACTGAACTGAACTGAACTGATTCTGAAAAAAATGTACAATCTCTGCAAATAAAGCCCCATTTTATTCCTGCTCTGTTTTTAGTCCTGCATATTGGCTGTTGCTACGGGGTAATAATGACTTCTCAATCCCTGAATCCTGACTTGGTTTATTTTTTGCCCCCTCATGTATGTCTGATCTGTCTTTTCCAGTTTCCTCACTTTCTGTTCTGGAGAAGGAAATGGCAACCCACTCTGGTATTCTTGCCTGGGAAATCCCATGGACAAAGGAGCCTGGCGGGCTACAGTCCACGGGGTTTCAGAGGGTTGGACATGACTGAGTGACTGAGCATACACTCTTTCTAGTCCATCTGTAAGGCGCAAGAACCCTTCACAGAAGAAAGGCTGCAGCTTCTATTAACACAGACAGATGCCTCATCCCAGCAGATAAGTTCTCTTCAATGAGAAAACAACCTTTTCTTCTTTCTAAAGGAAACGAAAAGCCTTCTGGAAAACTCCATGGAAAAGGCAATGACTGAAGGCTTCTGGTATACAACTGAAACAGGAGATTTCAGAAATGATCCCATCTATGTATCTGCAGTGTGCTTTGGGCGTCACTCAGAAATAATACCATGCTCTACACTGGATAGCAGTTGGGCAATCCCAGGTGGTTCGTTGGGTAAAGAATCCGCCCGCAATGCAGGAGACCCAGGTTCAATCCCTGGATTGGGAGGATTCCCTCAGAGAAGGAAATGGCAACCTGCTCCAGTATTCTAGCCTAGAGAATCCCATGGACAGAGGAGCCTGGCAGGCTGCAGTCCATGGGGTCACAAAGAATGGGACATGACTGAGCAATACCACACTTTCTGCACTGGTCAGGCACTGCAATTTGAAAGCAAATTTAGGTATTTCTGTCACGTGTGCAATTAAAAGCAGAAATGATAAACTTTTGAGATACGTGATATTAGACCTTCATTTTGGCTCTTATTATCTAATATCTCAGATGGTCTGATTAAAGTCATGATAACGATTCTTAGCATACAATGACAAAACATATTCAAGTCGTGTTTGAATGGCTGAAAAATAAATCTGTGTTCTCTAATAGTGAAAACTCAGTTAGTCTGAATGCACTGCTCCTCGGGTGTTTGATGGAATACTCTAATCAAGTGAATTATTCCTAGGGTGAGCTTTCCAAGAAAAATTGTGACTTTTTTTTTGTGTGTGTGGCCAGTACATGGCTGGGTGTCTGTGGTTTCTCTATTTCTCTGTGTGAGAAAATTATACTATGGTATAAAAGTTAATTTTGGAATCTTTCAGGAAAGAGACACTGAGATATTAAAGAAATTAATAAACATAAACCAGAAAAGACTGCTCGTTTACAATGCATGGACTCCCAAAGCAAATATCACAGTCTTTAAAATGAGATTGACTGTCTTGCCGTGGGCACAATTTTCTATAATCTGACACTCTGCAAATACAACTCAGGATTAAGGTTTCTTTTATTACAATTTTTACAAAACACTGCAAGCTTGTCAGTTAAATTGAGATAACAAGGACTGAAACTCAGTCCTTGAAATGCCCTGTGATGTCCATTTATGAGAGAAATTAATGCTATTTAAATGTGTCAAATCTCACCGGATGATAATCACTGCAAACCTCCAATCAGACATGAAGTCATTACCTGCATTCACACACTACATTTTATCTCATAAGGGAGCTCAGTTCAATTCAGTCGCTCAGTCATGTCCCACCATCTGCGACCCCATGGACTGCAGCACGCCAGGCCTCCCTGTCCATCACCAACTCCCAGAGCTTGCTCAATCTCATGTCCATTGAGTCGCCAATGCCATCCAACCATCTCATCCTCTGTCGTCCTACCTTCTCTGAGATGATCTGATGGCAAAGGTCTGAGTTCAGACAGTAAGAAATACACAAGCTGAAAGGTACGCAACTTCATATAGTCAACAGGTATTACACATCTTTAAGCTACTGACAGATTAGGTGTATAGGGTATATTATGGCGTATTCTGCATCAACACAGAAGTCAATTGGTGCCCATGCAACCAATTATTAAGTCTACAGCTAGTGTTTCGGCTACTGTTCACAAACACTTCCGAGGAGACCATCTGGACGCTGAACTCTGGGAAGTGCCGACAAGAACTGCAACGGTGGTTCGTTCCTAAATTACTTTGTTTGCCACACTTGTGGCATTCCTAAAGATATCACCCACTCAGAACGGACGGTCTATTTAACAAGGCCATTCCCTACCTGGAAAAGCGGAGGGATGAAAATGATGGAATACACGGCATCATTTTTCATTCTCAAATCACGTTTCAAAAAAAAAAAGAATTACAATGGTTTATTATGCACACACCCCAAAGCAGCCTAATATGAGAGTCACTGTGCTATCTGTTCAGTTCAGTTCAGTCACTCAGTCGTGTCCAACTCTTTGCGACCCCATGAATCGCAGTACGCCAGGCCTCCCTGTCCATCACCAACTCCTGGAGTTCACTCAGACTCACGTCCATCAAGTCAGTGATGCTGTCCAGCCATCTCATCCTCGGTCGTCCCCTTCTCCCCCTGCCCCCCAATCCCTCCTAGTGTCAGAGTCTTTTCCAATGAGTCAACTCTTCACACGAGGTGGCCAAAGTACTGGAGCTTCAGCTTTAGCATCATTCCTTCCAAAGAAATCCCAAGGTTGATCTCCTTCAGAATGGACTGGCTGGATCTCCCTGCAGTCCAAGGGACTCTCAAGAGTCTTCTCCCACACCACAGTTCAAAAGCATCAATTCTTCGGCGCTCAGCCTTCTTCACAGTCCAACTCTCACATCCATACATGACCACAGGAAAAACCATAGCCTTGACTAGACAGACCTTAGTTGGCAGAGTAATGTCTCTGTTTTGAATATGCTATCTAGGTTGGTTCACAAAGCATGGACCTAAAGAAAACAAATCTCTTGAAACTGACATGACAAGGTTGGTCACAGTGATTTCTCTGGTGGGGCGGAGGCAAGGTTGCTCTGAGTTTAAACAGCCGCTATTAAAACTTACTCTCGCACAAGCTTGACCAGTCAGTCCTAATGGAAATCAACACTGAGATATCATCTCATGATGAGCACCTGTCACAATGGCTATCATTAAAAAAAAAAGTACAAATAACAAATGCCAGTGAGGATGCAGAGAAAAGGGAACCCTTGTACACTACTGGAGGGAATGTAACTTGGTGCAACTGCGGTGGAGAAGAATAGAGGTTTCTCAAAAAACGAAAACCGGAAGTACCATATGACCCAGCAAATCCACTCTTTGGGGCTTATATCTAGGAAAAATAAAAACAATTATTATAAAAGATATATACACCTCAAAGTTCATAGCAACACTGTTTATAATAGCCAAGATATGGAAGAACCTAGGTGTTCATCAACAGATAAATGGTTAAGGAAGAAGTCATATATATATAAATATATATATATAAATAGACATATCAATATACATACAACAGAATACTATTCAGCCATAAACAGACTGAAAATCTGCCATCTGAGGCAACACAGATAGAGCTGGAGGCCGTTATGCTAAATGAAATTCGTCAGACAGAGAAAGAGAAATATTTTATGATGAGTGTGGAATCTAAAAAAATATAACAAACCCAGTGCATATAAATGTAACATTTGCATCATACTGCAGGCAGTGAAGACTGCAATACGCATGTCTAAAAACAACACACAGACCTTAATTTTAAAATGTTTTATTGCTAAGAAATGTCAGCAACTTGAGCCTTGACCGAGTTGCAACAGCAACGTCACAGATGACTGATTGCAAGTATCATTCCGGTGACAGAGTTTGAGATATTGCAAGGATATGTTTCTTATATGTGTGTTAGTCCTTCAGTCGAGTCTGACTCTTCGGAACTCCTTAGACTGTGCCCACCAGGCTCCTCCGTCCATGGGATTCTCTAGGCAAGAATACCGGAGTGGGTTGTCATTCCCTTCTCCAGGGGATCTTCCTGACCCAGGGATCAAACCCACATAAGAGATACAAAGCTTTAGGTATGAAATAAGCCACAAGGATGTATTTGTACAGCACAGAAAAGGAGATATGGCCAATATGTTAAAATAACTTTAAATGGAGTTCAACTTTTAAAAATTAGGAATCGTCATAGTATAGAACTGTAGCTTAGGTAACATTGTATAGCAACTATATGCAAAACCATTGTGGGGGGAAAAAAGGAAATAGGACCATGAAACTTTGAGATACGGGAGCAGGCTCAAAATGAATGTCTTCACTGAAGTCTTCCTTCCAACTTCTGCTTGCTTCGCTAAAGCCTAGCCTTTTGTCTCCCTCCACACCCCAGGGGTAACGCTTTCTAGCACACAGACCCTGCTATGCTGTGGTTATGCAATTTTTTAAGTGTGTCTTTTGCTTTCTCAAAGAAGGTGAGTCAACTTGAAGAGAAGATAATATCACAGTTCATTCTTTTTCTACTATATAGCACCCTCTATCCTCTGTCTGTACGTCTGTTCTGATGCCAGTAAGTGGCTTTTTCTTGCCCTGCAAATGGCCAGTTATGATCATCACCAATTCATAATTTCAGTAAAGAAGACACAGTTCACTAACAAAAATACCACCAAAATTTCTAGAAAATTGTTGGGATGGGAGGCATGTTAAAACATGTGTTAACACCATGAAAGCTTTTTCTTTTACTACCATATACAAAACAGATAACTAACAAGGACTTTTTTTTTTTTTTTTTTAAAGAGAAACAGCTGGTTCAAAACTCAGCATTCACAAAAAATGAAGATCATGGCATCCGGTCTCATCACTTCATGGCAAATAGATGGGGAAACAATGGAAACAGTGGCAGACTTTATTTTCTTGGGCTCCAAAATCACTGCAGATGGTGAGTGCAGCCATGAAATTAAAAGATACAGGTTCCTTGGAAGAAAGCTATGACCAACCTAGACAGCATATTAAAAAGCAGAGGCATTATATTTTGCTAGCAAAGGTCCCTTTAGTCAAAGTCGTGGTTTTTCCAGTAGTCATGTATGGATATGAGACTTGCACTGTAGACAAAGCTGAGCACCTAAGAATTGATGCTTTTGAGCTGTGGGGTTGGAGAAGACTCTGGAGAGTCCCTTGGACTGCAAGGAGATCCAACCAGTCCATTCTGAAGGAGATCAGCCCTGGGATTTCTTTGGAAGGACTGATGCTGAAGATGAAGCTCCACATTTTGGCCACTTGGTGAGAAGAGCTGACTCATTGAAAAAGACCCTGATGCTGGGAAAGACTAAAGGCAGGAGGAGAAGGGGACGACAGAGGATGAGATGGCTGGACGGCATCACCGACTCAATGGACATGAGTTTGAGTAAACTCCGGGAGCTGGTGACAGACAGGGAGGCCTGGCGTGCACAGTCAGTGAGGTGGGAAAGAGTCGGACACTCCTGAGTGACGTAACAACAATCATAAGGACCTACTCTATAGCACATGGAAATCTACTCAGTACTCTGTAACGACCTACATGGAACAGAATCTAAAAAAGAGTGGTCATATGTATATATATAATGGACTCATTTTGCTGCTGCTGCTGCTAAGTCGCTTCAGTCGTGTCTGACTCTGTGCGATCCCATAGATAGCAGCCCACCAGGCTCCCCCATCCCTGGGATTCCCCAGAGAAGAACACTGGAGTGGGTTGCCATTCCCTTCTCCAATGCATCAAAGTGAAAAGTGAAAGTGAAGTTGCTCAGTCGTACCGACTCTTTGCGACCCCATGGACTGCAGCCCACCAGGCTCCTCCATCCATGGGATTTTCCAGGTAAGAGTACTGGAGTGGGGTGCCATTGCCTTCTCCGATAGCAGAAAGTAACGTAATATTGTAAAGCAATTCTACTCAAAACAAAAAACAAAAAACAGATGACCTGCATACTGGAGATCAAAAGCAATATTTTCTAGGTGGGAACCATGAAGCCTTGTAAATATATGTGGAATTCAGTGTCCTTGGAAATGTACCTGGCCTCTGAAACTTTGGGAGGAGTAGACACAGCATACATGGAAATGTCACCTTTGGGTGACAATTAAATCCAGCCACCTCAAAAAAAAAAACCGCAGACCGTTTCACCTTTTCCATAATCTGAGAACCAAGCCACATTTGTCCATGAGAAGCCTATCCTGACTCACTGAGATCACTGCCCAAGAACCATGCCTGTGTGGTCGTATAAAAGCAAATGAGCCATCATAACGAGGGGGTGCTGTCACAGGTCTAATGTTCCAGGAAAAAGTAGGAATCATAATTTATGATTTAATCCACAAACACACAGACCAGGTGGATATTTACAGAGGCCAACACTCTGTAAGGAGTTTCTAGGTTTAGTTTCACGCTTCTGATTTATTTTTTCCTGTAAATAGCACACGCTGGTGTATATTTTTGTATTCATTCACTATAGCTCTGCGGGCTTCCTGGGTGATTTAGGCAGTAAAATCTCTGCCTGCAATGCAGGAGACCTGGATTCGATCCTTTGGTCGAGAAGATGCCCTGGAGAAGAGAATGGCAACCCACTCCAGTATTCTTGCCTGGAGAGTCCCATGGACGGAGGTATGGTCCAGAAGGGTGGTCACAAAGAGTCAGACACGACTGAGTAACAAACACTTTCACACTTTTATAAGAGGCCTGTAATGGAACGTTTTTCCTAAGGCTTTATTTTTCCTAATTCCTCAGTGATCTTATACAAACTTGTGTAACACTCTGCCTTTGAGCTTATTATTTGAAACCATAAGAAGGTGGTTTGGGGCTTCATATTAAGCTCTTTTACACTGTAGATTGTATTTATAAGCCTTGATCTTTGAAGGTCCTCAAAGATGAGAGATCTTGCTTTCCAACTTCATGTTTCAAGATATTTTCCTCCAAGGATCTGACACAGTAGAGCTCCCAACCCACTCATCAACGGCAATATTCCTTTTTCAAATAGCAAATGATTTTCTTTAAACATTACTCATTTTTTAGTGGAAGGGCATTGTTACTGCAGGTCAGATCCTAGGGAGAGTTTAGTAAGTCTATGGTGGCTCAGATGGTAAAGCGTCTGCCTACAATGTGGGAGACCTGGGTTCGATCCCTGGGTTGGGAAGATCTCCTGGAGAAGGAAATGGCAACCCACTCCAGTACTCTTGCTTGGAAAATCCTATGGAAAGAGGAGCCTGGTAGGCTACCGTCCATGGGGTCACAAAGAGTCGGACACAACTGAGTGACTTCACTCACTCATGATATATATAAAGGAAAAAAGAAAACTACAGCCCACAATTAAAAACAATAAAGCAGTGCTTTTCAATGCGAAGCTGAATGCATAATGTTTTCAGAACAGTCCTTGTGAACTTCCACGGCCATCACATTATTGTGGTGAGTTCTGGAAGTGAGTAACTGTGTGCATTATATTAATCGCTTCAGTTTAGTCACTCAGTCATGTCTGACTCTTTTGTGATCCCATGGACTGTAGCTCACCAGGCTCCTCTGTCCGTGGGATTCTCCAGGCAAGAATACTGAAGTGGGTTGCCTTGCCCTCCTCCAGGGGAATCTTCCTGACCCAGGGATTGACCTGGCATCTCTATGTCTCTTGCATTGGCAGGTGGATTCTTTAATGCTAGCGCCACCTGGGAAGGCCATAAGTGGGATTAGCATTCTCCAAGAAGAGACCCCAGGGAGCCTCCATCACCCCTTCCACCCTGGGAGGACATAGTGAGAAGACCAGGAAACGGGATCTCACCAGACAGTGTGTCTGCCCTAGCCTTCATCTTGGACCAACCTCCAGGGCTGAGAGAAATACATTTATACTTTTCACGAGCCACCCAGTCTGTGGTGTTTGTTACAGCAGCTGCAAAGAACTGAGACTGAACCTGACACTCTTTCCACGGGCCATCCAAAGGTGAAGACACTCCATCCTCCCTGTAAGGTCTGAAGGTCCTACCTCTGTCTGGATGTGGGACAGACACACACTGGAATATTACTTAGCCGTGAAAAGGAACACATGCCGCCAGACCCAGACACTGTCAGAGAGAGTGAAGTAAGTCAGAAAGAGAAAAATAGGTATCACATATTAATACATACGTGTGGACTCTAGAAAAATGGTGGAGATGAACTTATGGGAAAAGCAGAAGTGGAGACGCAGACATAGACAGCAAGTGGGGGAAACAGGTGGGATGAACTGGGAGATTGAGATCGATATATATCCGCTGCTTCCCAGGTAGCACTAGTGGCAAAAAGAACCTGCCTGCCAATGCAGGAGGCATAAGAGACTCGGGTTCTATCCGTGGATCGGGAAGATTCCCTGGAGGAGGGCACGGCAACCCACTCTACTATTCTAGCTTGGAGAATCCACACGGACACAGGAGCCTGGCCGGTTAAGGTCCATAGGGTTGCAAAGAGTCAGACATGACTGAAGCAACTTCATATGCACGCATAAATTAGGTAACGAAGAATAACCTGCTGTGCAGCACAGGGAACGCTATTCACTGCTCCCTGGGGAACTAAATGGGAAGGAAACCCCCCAAAACAAGAGGGGATGTATGTATATGTGTGACTGAATCACAGGCAGTACAGCAGAAACCAACACACCATTGTAAACCAGCTATATTCCAATAAAAATTAAAAAAAAAAACAATCAATTTTTGGAGATCAACACCAGTTGCTCCCCTGGGTTCTGTATTCCCAGAACATGTATTCCCCAATCGCTTCAATTTGATCTGATTGCAGGAAATAGGCATAAACGTACTGCTTCACAATCTGACTCACACACACACAGCCTCGAGGAAACAGCAATAAGATCCCTCTTTGTTTACTCTCCTGGCTATAGAACAGGTGTCCCGTGAACATTCTCAGAGTCCCCTCCATTCACAGCGATTTGCCCCGGCTCCTCTTCTTGGCTCACTGGTTCTTTCTCCAGCAGGAGGAAATCCTTTCAAGCAGCACATTATTCCATGGTGGTGTTCAGTCGCTCAGTTGTGTCTGACTTTTTGTGACCCACACACTGCAGCACGCCAGGCTTCCCTGCCATCACCAACTCGCAGAGTTCACTCAAACTCATGTCCATCAAGATGGTGATGCCATCCAGACATCTGATCCTCTGTCGGCCCCTTCTCCTCCCACCTTCAATCTTTCCCAGCATCAGGGTCTTTTCCAGTGAGTGAGCTCTTAGCATCAGGTGACCAAAGTATTGGAGTTTCAGCTTCAGCATCAGTCCTTCCAATGAATGTTCAGGACTGATCTCCTTCAGAATGGACTGGTTGGATCTCCTTGCAGTCCAAGGGAATCTCGAGAGTCTTCTCCAACCCCACAGTTCAAAAGCATCAATTCTTTGGCGCTCAGCCTTCTTCACAGTCCAACTCTCACATCCATACATGACTACGGGAAAAACCATAGCCTTGACTAGACGGATCTTTGTTGGCAAAGTGACGCCTCTGCTTTTTAATACGCTGTCTAGGTTGGTCATATCTTTTCTTTCAAGGAGCAAGCAAACTTTAATTTCATGGCCTCAGTCACCGGTCACACAAATTTTGGAGCCTAAGAAAATATATCTGTCAGTTTCCAGTCTTTCCCCATCTATTTATTATGAAGTGATGGGACCAGATGCCATGATCCTAGTTTTAAAATGATGTCATTCACTAGCCAACTCTTGTGATAAGTTCATGACGATAACATCTCCCATGAATGAAGACATATGCTGGCCGCTACACGAAATATTTCGTGTGTTTAATCAGTGTGTTTAGCACTGTTTGCTCATGACATCCTTATTGTGGGCATCGTTTTTGTTTTTTTTTTTTTCTCATTTTACAGCTGAATACATTGAATTTGAGCGAGGATAAATGACACAGCTGCAGAATAGAGCTGGTATTTGATTTTGTGTTCTGAATGGTCCTGTATTTTCCTCACGTAGAGTCCCTGATGATTTAAAACCAGTGATATTTTGGGGACTTTCCTGGTGGTCCAGTGGTTAAGAATCTGTCATATGATACGGGGCATGCAGGTTTGATTCCTGGTCAAAGAACTAGGTCTCACACATTATGTGCCACCAGTAAGCCTGCAACTTGCAACTGAGATCTGACATAGGCAAATAAGTAAATAAAAAATTAAAAAAAAACCTGTTGATATTTTGATTTACAAATTAAGCTATTCACTGACAAGGATATTTAGATTATATTTGAAAAAATATATACCTTTTATGGGCACATTCACTGTAGCTTTAAGCTAGCTAGTGTACATTTCTGAATAATTCAGAAAAGATTCCAGTCAAATGCTGAACACTTCGAGCTCCTTCTCTTCATTGTTTTTAGTCATTATTTGAGCATACTGCTGCAAGCCCTTGAGCGTGCACTTCAGTGAAATATTACAGATGAACTCACTCAAGCCTTCCATATTGTTAAATTTCCAGAAAATGATATTTTCCTCATCTCCATAAATCCAAGTGATGTCTCCTTTGAACTGTACTAATTCTTTCTTAATTGATCATCTTGTGTGAATAAATTCATTGTTTAAAAACAGTGGATTGTTCAGTAATGTTCAAAACATTCTCAACTCATCATTATGAAGCAATGATGCTGGTTTTATCTTTAGGACAAAAATAGCTAAGCATCCATGGCAACTGTACACCACCTCTTAGATGAGATTCTGAATGTTGATTTATGTGGAAGAGAAAATCATATTATGTTTATTTTTTTCATTTTACTTTGAATTTGTCTTTTAACTAGTCACCATTTGATATGTGATCCACATAACCTCATTTTTCTCACACAGGCACACAGTATTAATATGAATATGACTACAAAAAATGTATGCTACTCTACAACAGATTTTTTTATTTTCTAGTTATGGTATTTCAATAAAAATTTTTACTATACTAGGCTGATGTATACTATCAATTGGACATGCTCTTGCACTATTCTATAGAAACTTACACTGTTTTCCTATTTTCAACTTTTCCTTAGCAGTTATTTTCACAGTGGCACCCCACTCCAGTACTCTTGCCTGGAAAATCTCATGGGCGGAGGAGCCTGGAAGGCTGCAGTCCATGGGGTCGCAAAGAGTCGGACACAACTGATGACTTCATTTTTACTTTTCACTTTCATGCATTGGAGAAGGAAATGGCAACCCACTCCAGTGTTCTTACCTGGAGAATCCCAGGGACAGGGGAGCCTGGTGGGCTGCCATCTATGGGGTCGCACAGAGTCGGACACGACTGAAACGACTTAGCAGCAATACTTATTGCAGCCATGAATTTAGAAGATGCTTACTTCTCGAAAGGAAGGCCATGACCAACCTAGACAGCCTGTTAAAAAGCAGAGACATCACTTTGCCGACAAACATCTCTATAGTCAAAGCTATGGTTTTTCTAGTAGTCAGGTATGGATGTGAGAGTTGGACCATAAAGAAAGCTAGACACCAAAGAACTGATGCTTTCTAATTGTGATGCTGGGGAAGACTCTTGAGAATTCCTTGGACAGCAAGGATGTCAAACGAGTCCATCCTAAGGAACATCAACCCTGAATACTCATTGGAAGGACTGAAGCTGAAGCTGGAAGTTCCAATATTTTGTCCACCTGATGAGAAGAACTGAGTCATTGGCAAAGACCCTGATGCTGGGAAAGATGGAAGGCGGAAGGAGAAGGGGACGACAGAGGCTGAGATGGTTGGATGGCATCAGCAACTCGATGGGCAAACTCCACGAGATGGTTAGGGACAGGGAGGCCGGGCGTGCTGCGGTCCATGGGGCTCCAAAGGAGTCGGACAGGATTAAGGGAGTGAACGACAGCAACAAATGCTTTGATGGACTCCATTTAAATTTACTCATGGAAGGAAGCATTTGCCTATAAACTTAATCTCTTTGAAGACGGATCCACTGAACCACCTCAACAACACAGAAGAGATGCTTGATCACATCTGTAGTTCTCTGTGCATTAGGAGAAAGTCATCAGGTCCCATCACACCGAGGAAAGAAATTACCGGAGGGCATGAAGATCAAGGAGGCGGGGCTCACAGAGCTGTTCCAGAAGCAGCCCATAGACCTGCCTTACTGGACTGACTAGAGGATTCCCACTGTGCTAGGGCATGGTACTTGCATGATTCAGTTCAGCTCAGTTGCTCAGTCATGTCTGACTCTTCGAGACCCCATGGACTGCAGCCCATCAGGCTCCTCTTTCCATGGGATCTTCCAGGCAAGGATACTGGAGTGGGTTGCCATGTCCTTCTCCAACTCTACACGTTACTGTGCAGTAAAGCACACCAGAGCGCTATCAGCTGTAAAGGAGGCACGCACAGGACAGTACCTAGCAGACACGTGAGCTGACTTCCACACCTGGACATGTGAGCAAACGCACATTCACTTCCTCTGAAGGTTCGTATATAGGGGGCTTCCCTTGTGGTTGGTAAAGAATCTACCTTCAATGCCAGAGACGTGGGTTTGATCCTTGGGTTAAGAGGATCCCCCTGGAGAAGGGAAAGGCTACTCACTCCAGTATTCTGGCCTGGAGAATTCCATGGACTGTAGAGGATGAGATGGCTAGATGGCATCACCGACTCAATGGATGTGGGTTTGGGTGGACTCTGGGAGTTGGTGATGGACAGGGAGGTCTGGAGTGCTGCGATTCATGGGGTCGCAAAGAGTCGGACACGACTGAGCGACTGAACTGAACTGAACTGACAAGCCATATACAGCACTTACTGTGTAAGAAAATATATTGGAAAATCATTCATAATAATCACTTTATCCCCTCAAATAAAATGATACTCATCACAGCAATTAGATTTTCTTAGACACATTTGTAAAGTGTTGGCACTGAACAGATAACAAAAAAAAAAAAAATAAAGTCAAAAATTTGTTTTCTGCCTGTTTAGTTCGCAGGAATGATAAATCCATACCGAACCTTGAGATAAATTCCGATAGTGGATGATAGACAAGCATATCTATTGTTTGCCTGTTTACTGCATGTCATTATAAATTGGACTCATCATTAGGTCTTTAATAAGATGATGAAAAGTACATGGTCACGTTGGAGAATATTGAAATTGTTAACGAAGCAAGCAGAAGTGTGCAACATCAAGAAAACCGTGTTTGGCATTTCTTTTCAAAACAGCTTTATGGACCTGGATTCCCATACCATACAATTCACCAGTGTAAAGCAGAAACGAAAGGTTTCACTGGTTTTCAGTGTATTTGTAGACTTGTGCCACCATTATCACAATCAGCTCAGTTCAGTTCCGTTCAGTCGCTCAGCCGTGTCCGACTCTTTGCGGCCCCATGAATCGCAGCACGCCAGGCCTCCCTGTCCATCACCAGCTCCCGGAGTTCACTCAGACTCACGTCCACTGAGTCCGTGATGCCATCCAGCCATCTCATCCTCGGTCGTCCCCTTCTCCTCCCAGCTTTAGTCAACTGACATTTTAACACGTGAGGCCCCCTCCCCGAGTCATTTTGGCTAAGCATTAACATACAATTTTATAACCTGAATTTAAACTTACTAGGCAGAGACCAGTCCCCATACTCATAAATATTCCTTGGCTGCATGCATTTTAATAGTAATACACTCATTGAAATAAACAATCTTACTTCTCACGATGGCTTACTTTCTGCTTTGTTGAGTAATGGATTTAGTCAGTTCATCTTTGCAATAACCTCACGAAGTGCTTTCTATTCTTTACAGAGAAGCGAGGCTCACAGAGAAGGTTAAGATTCTTGCCTGCAGTTGTCAGTGTGGTAAGTAGATGAGTAATGTTCTCACTGAAATGGCCTGACTCCACACTCTCCACATGGCTGCACGGTCATGTGGGTGTCCGAGGCCCTGGTGTTGAAAATTTGATTGGTTTCCAATTCAGAGCTCTTGTAACTGTATCAGTTAAAGCTGCATTAAAAACGTACCCACAAAAATAAGCAACTTAAGCAATCATTCATCTCACAGATTTGGCAGCTCAAAAATCTAGGCGCTCTTGAACTGGAATTTCTAGAAATTATGAATTGCTGCAAGGATGCAATTATATGTCACCTGGGTGCGAAGTTGCCTGAGTCTTGTCCAACTCTTTGTGACCCCATGGACTGTAGCCCACCAGGCTCCTCTGTCCGTGGGGTCCTCTAGGCAGGAAGACTGCAGTTCATTGCCATTTCCTCCTCCAGGCATCTTCCTGACCCAGGGACAGAACCTCTGTCTCTTGCATCTCCTGCCTTGGCAGGTGGGTTCTTTACCACGAGCATCACCTGGGAAGCCAAATGTCACCTGGGGCTGGGATCTTATCCTAAGTCTTGACTGGGGAAGGGCTTACTCCAAGTTTGCTGACATAACACTAGCAGGATTTAAGTCCCTGCTGACTTTTGGAGAGAGATGGCTTTTTCTTTTACAAGTGGTCTTCTCCATGGGATGGCTCCAAGCATGGCAGCTGGCTTCCCTTGGCACAAGCAAAGCAGAGGTGATGGCCAAGATGGCATCCTAGTCTCAGAGCTGACATGCTGGTATTTTGCTCTGTTCATCTTTTTCAGATGAGTTCATTCTTTTTCTGTCTTTCTTTGCTTTTAATCTGGAAGAAGTTCATCTGCAATTTTTCTTCTTTTAGGCTATGACACGTGGCATGTGAGATCTTAGTCCCCCAGCCAGAGGTTGAACTTGAGCTCCCTGCATTGAGAAGCCCAGAGTCTTAACCAGTGGACCAGGAGGAAAGTTCCTGCTCTATCATGTTTATTAGAAGACATGCCTTAAGGAGGCTGACAATGAAGGGAGGGGATAAGATGAGGGTGTAAATATCACGAGGTGGATACCAGTTGCGGCCAACTTGGATCCTGCCTGTCACAGCACCTCATGGAAAAGTGAAAGTTGCTCAGTGGTGTCCGACTCCTTGCGACCCCATGGACTGGAATTCTCCAGGCCAGGATACTGGAGTGGGTAGTTGTTCCCTTCTCCAGGGGATCTTCCCAACCCAGGGATCGAACCCACGTCTCCCACACTGCAGGCAGATTCTTTACCAGCGAAGCCACAAGGGAAGCCCAAGAATACTGGAGTGGGTAGCCTACCCCTTCTCCAGCAGATCTTCCTGACCCGGGAATCAACCCGGGGTCTCTTGCATTGCAGGCGGATTCTTCACCGACTGAGCTATCAACACCTCATGCATATTGTGAATATAGATGGTGAGCGATAGGGAGGCCTGTGTGCTGCAGTCCACGGGGTCACAAGGAGCCAGACATGACTGGGCAGTTGAACAATAACAACAAATATGTACACAAGTGACCACTTACAAATAGAAGCAGTAATTAGGGTGTGTGTGCATGTGTGTCTGTGTGATGAATACGTATTGACAAAATAACCATAGAAGGCATACAGGTTACCTTATGCACATTCATTTAATCCCCCTTTGAAATGCCAGTGAAATTTTTATTTTCATATGCATCTCTTTTTTGAAAAAAGATTCTTTTTCATGTCTTTATTGAATAAGCTACAGCTTCCATTTTCTCTCTCTCTCTCTCTCTTTTTTTTTTTTTTGCCCACAGGGCATGTGGGATCTTAGTGTCTGGACCACAGTTTAAGCTCATACACCCTGCATTGGAAGGCGAAGTCTTAAGCATCTGCCTACCAGCTGTCTCTTCTCCTGCCGCTGCTAAGTCGCTTCAGTCGTGTCCGACTCTGTGCGACCCCAGAGACGACAGCCCACCAGGCTCCCCCGTCCCTGGGATTCTCCAGGCAAGAACACTGGAGTGGGTTGCCATTTCCTTCTCCAATGCATGAAAGTGAAAAGTGAAAGGGAAGACGCTCAGTCATATCTGACTCATCGTGACCCCATGGACTGCAGCCCACCAGGCTCCTCCGTCCATGGGATTTTCCAGGCAAGAGGACTGGAGTGGGGTGCCATCGCCTTCTCCGACATGGTCCATTTACCCCAGGGGAGGATGAATCTACTCACGTCACGGCTGTGGGTTATCTCAGCTTGAACCAATCAGCGTGTGGTGGGCACACGATCCAAATGGCCCAATCACAGCTGATCTTGTAACTTCACCTTCTCATGCCTCTCTCCTATGGGAACAGTGGTGTTTGATTGATGGCTGGAATGCGGCAGCCGTCCTGACACTATGAAGCACAGCCGCCTGAGAATGAAGCCGACCCTCAGAATCAGACCAAGCCACAGGCATCTCAACTAACATGGGATGGGAGTTTCTGGTTAAAGGTGGCCTTGAAACGGCACACGTATCTGAATTCAAGCTCTGTAAACCAATATACATCATTCTTCTCAGAGTCAGTTTGAGTATGTTTTCAATATATTGTGCCATCCAAAGTGATCTAAACTGGAGAATTAAGGCTGAAGGAGCTGTGTGCCACCTGTCTAAAATGCTGTGTGAGCTCAGGCATTGAAAAAGATAGAGAGAGAGGAGAACTCTCCTATAATAGGCTGGGAAATTGACTGGCACTAATAGGTAGCTTGGAAATATTAATTAACATTAATATTTATTAACTAATAAAATAAATATTAATTAACCAATATGAGGGCAGGCGACTACAGACTAATATACAGCTGGGAAAGATTGAAGGCAGGAGGAGAAGGGGACGACAGAGGATGAGATGGTTGGATGGCATCACTGACTCGATGGACATGGGTTTGAGCAAGCTCTGGAGTGCTGGACACGGAAGCCTGGCGTGCTGCAGTCCATGGGGTCACAAAGGGTCAGGCACCACTGAGCTACTGAACTGAATATGTAGCCCCGAAACATTGGTTAAACTGCCACCAGTGATTTCTTGGGACTCAGATTCAGTGCCCATCAAGGCTTAGGGGAGCCGGGAGGAAATGTTTAGGGTATATGGAGTGAATTAGCTACTTCCTCAAGGTCTCAGTAATGTCTCAGGCAGGAAGCCAGAGATAAGGTTAGACTGAAACAGGGCCTCGTGAAATCAGACTGGGGGAAATACAGCTTTGGTAAGAGAGATATTGAAGCCTGCGAAATAGAATTCAATGTATCTTGAAAAAGCCCAAATCCCTTTGAGCCCCAAGTTATAGTTTGTGGAAGAGATCCCTTTCTCAAAGACTCCCTTAGTCTGCCCCCATCTGCTCCACGACAGAAAAGGGCAACTCCATTCTCAACAGGATGAGACCACAAATATCTGGAATTGCCTTTATCTCCTTTATTCTTGTGCATTCTTAAAGTCAAAATTCCATATACACAGTGGAATAATGTTCTCTGCTCTGTGCTAAGTCGCTTCAGTCAATCCGACTCTTAGTGACCCCATGGACTATAGCCCGCCAGGCTCCTCTGACCATGGGATTCTCCAGGCAAGAATACTGGAGTGGGTTGCCATTTCTATGAAATACTACTCGGACATTAAAAAGAATGAGATAATGCCATTGGTGGCTCCGTGAGTGGACCTAGAGATTGTCATACTAAGTGAGGTCAGTCAGAGAAGAGGGATATACTGTGGCATCCCTTATATGTGGAATCTAAAAAGAAATGGTACAAATGAACTTATTTACAAAATAGAAACAGACTCACAGATTTGGAGGATGAACTTATGGTTACTGGGGAGGAGAATGGGGGGAAGGGATAGTTAGGAAGACTTCCCTGGTGGCTCAGAGGTTAAAGCGTCTGCCTCCAATGCGGGAGACCCGGGTTCGATCCCTCGGTCGGGAAGATCCCCTGGAGAAGGAAATGGCAACCCACTCCAGTATTCTTGCTTGGAGCATCTCATGGACTGAGGAGCCTGGTGGGCTGCAGTCCATGGTGTCACAAAGAGTCGGACACGACTGAGTGACTTTACTTTACTTGGGTCTATCTATCTATTTATCTATCTATGGGTTTTCATGATAGCTCAGTTGGTAAGGAATCCGCCTGCAATGCAAGAGACCCCAGTTTGATTCCTGGGTCAGGAAGATCCGCTGGAGAAGGGATAAGCTACCCACTCGAGCATTCTTGGGCTTCCCTGGTGGCTCAGCTGGTAAAGAATCCACCTGCCATGTGGACGACCTGGGTTCGACCCCTGGGTTGGGAAGATCCCCTGGAGAAGGGAACAGCTACAGACTTCAGTATTCTGGCCTGGAGAATTCCAAGGACTGTAGAGTCCATGAGGTCACAAAGAGCTGGACATGACTGAGTGACTTTCAGAATCTTACCCCTTATAGATTATTATAAAATACTGAGTATAGTTCCCTGGTCTATACAGTAGGTCCTTATTGGTTATCTGTTTTACATATAGGGGCATGTAAAATGTTGGTTTGAAATATGAGGAAATATTTAGACATACAAAATATACATCAGTATGTTTTGTATCAGTGGTTCACTAACATTTTAAAGAAGGTTGGGAAGATTTTTGCCTTGTTAAAAGTTGATTAAAACTAAGGCTATTCTTTTTACTGACCTTCTGCCAAAATTTACCCTGTCTAGGCATGACACTTTTTAAAAGGGGGAGAGTCAGTTCCTGGTCACTGTCACCAAGGTAACAAGATTTGTCTAGAACATCATGGGAAGTAAAGAGGCAAAGAGTTGTGTTAGAGCTGGAAGAGTTCATGATATACAGCTCTCTGAGCAATATCATCGGAGAAGGCAATGGCACCCCACTCCAGTACTCTTGCCTGGAAAATCCCATGGGCAGAGGAGCCTCCTAGGCTGCAGTCCATGGGGTCGCTAAGAGTCGGACACGACTGAGCAACTTCACTTTTACTTCTCACTTTCATGCCTTGGAGAAGGAAATCACAACCCACTCCAGTGTTCTTGCCTGGAGAATCCCAGGGACGGGGGAGCCTGGTGGGCTACCGTCTATGGGGTCGCACAGAGTCGGACACGACTGAAGCGACTTAGCAGCAGCAGCAGCAGCAGAGCAATATCACATATGCAGCTTAACGGTGTGTGATGTACTGAGTTAATCAGGAGACAGGCAGACTGGAGGGTCAAAGTTAGCCATAACTCTTTGCTCCTGGGGGCATCTTTTAAACAGCCCCTCTTTCTCCTAAGGAAGTCAGTCATTTGGCCAGAGTTTTCTTGGGGATAAAAAAATGGGTATTTGGACAAAACCCCACATCCCAATTTATGGCTGTTATCCTAACATAGTTTTCAATAGTATCCATTTTACTTTCAAAAGAATCCTTCTATGTTTGATCAGCTCTATATTATACAGATACTTCAGAATGGGATGGCTTCTAAAGTTCTTTTCATATGCAAATATGGGAAAGTATCTTTCATATTCCTTCCAACAGACTTTATGTTTGCAGTGAGAAATCTCACATTGTATAAATCATTAATGATTAACAAACACCATCAGTTCCTATTCAGGAAGCTTCAGGCAGTGGATTACAAAGTGACTGAAATTTCGTGTGCAACATTTCTGTATTAATTAGCTTCGAAGTGATTTTCTAATTGCATAATTTATAATTATAGCTTTGTACAAATATGTAAGTAAATGGCGTATTGTGCATCATTGGCTAGAAGATAAAAGGTAAAAACATTAATATAGAATGTCTGGCATACCACGACAGGAGTTTGATCTATTCTTAATTCTAAAAAAAACGACGTTGCTTCCAAAACCAGAGAGACCAGGACCAAAATGACTTCCTTAGGAAAACCATGCTGAATTCCCTGAACACAGACTGACACGGTACCAAAAAAAATGATCACTTTTGAATATCTTTTTGAAACATACCAAAAGAATGTCTCCTGTTCTAACTAACTTTGAGAAAAATAACCACGCCGCTAAATGTGGTTTTTCTTCCTCAACTGTCTCTTGTCCCTTCATATCCTTTGGCTCACTGGTCTTCCATAATGGAACTCAAAAATACGCACCCATTATTCTTGAACATCAGTGTTGTCACTCAGCGGTCAGGAAGGGATGAGTTACAAGGAAACAAGATTTGACTGCATTTGAAATTCAGCACGATCTATCGTTCAGTAATAGCTGTCATCATTGTAATAATATATCTTGTGGGCGGTCACCCAAGAGGAAGTATTCACTTCTGTTAAAAGCCCAGGGTCTGATCTTCAATTCCATGGAGGAAGACTCAGGCCATACAAGAGATAAGGGCTAGGGAGGGGAGAGTGGGGCGGGGTAGTGAAAGCTCATTGTAGAATTGGATGTTTGGTCAAGCTCTACTCCAGATGCTGCTGCTGCTGCTGCTGCTAAGTCACTTCAGTCTTGTCCGATTCTGTGCGACCCCATAGATGGCAGCCCACCGGGCTCCCAAGTCCCTAGGATTCTCCAGGCAAGAACACTGGAGTGGGTTGCCATTTCCTTCTCCAATGCATGAAAGTGAAAAGTGAAAGTGAAGTCATTCAGTCGAATCCGACTCTTGTGACCCCATGGACTGCAACCCACCAGGCTCTTCTGTCCATGGGATTTTCCAGGCAAGGGTACTGGAGTGGGGTGCTATCACCTTTTCCGACTCCAGATGCTACATTTTGCTGTACAGAAAATGTATACTTTTATGGATTGTCCTTGGCCTCAAAGGTTATCGGTCAGAAATCTCATAGCTCCCACTTATGAGACGCACTGCACAGGCCTACCTGTGATACTGGGTCTATCAATAAGCCACATTTGATGTGATGCAGACCATGGACAGCTCTGCTTTATTCTGTCCTCCTATTGTTCTTGCTAAGTCATGTCCAACTCTCTGTGACCCCGTAGACTGTAGCCCGCCAGGCTCCTCTGTCCATGGGATTCTCCAGGCAAGAACACTGGAGTGGGTTGCCATGTCCTTCTCCAGGGGAGTTTCCTGACCCAGGGATCAAGCTCACATCTCCTGCATTGGCAGGCGGGCTCTTTTCATGACTGAGCCACCAGGGAAGGCCCCCTCTGTTCTCCTCTGGATGGTGAAAACAACAGCATCTCATTCCATTATCATCGGTGTCTGTAATGTGGTCTCTTTAAATGAGGCCACTAATTCGCTGTATTCTGACATCACCGTTCACATGGGCTCAAGTCTCCTGTTTCTAAAGCACGCCCCTAATGTTCAAAAGTAAAGACGACTGCTTCCCAAAAAGCACTGCCACTGGTTTTTGTTTTGCTCCTTTTTTGTTTTGCTTTGGCCTTGCCACCTGGCATGCCAGACCTCAGTTCCCTGACCAGGGAAGGAGGCCAGCCTCCCTGCATTGGAAGCCTGGAGTCTTAACGATCGGACCACCAGGAAACTCCCACTTTGTTGCCAGCATTTACAAATCAGGCGGCAATTTGTATCTAGTCACCCCCTCTGTGGTCACATGCAGATGGCCCCGCAGTTATGTAGGGCTGTCCTCAATCCCAACAGTCTTTTTAAGTCTGTCTTCAAAGCGAATGATCCGAATTTACATTTGAAAAATTGCACGTTCACCCTAAAGTTACAGGAATAAATGGCAATGTCACCAGACCCAGATTCTTCCTGAAGCGGTGTCGTTTAGCATTCTTTGGTCCCAAAGACTTACTTCTTAAATCCCTCAAAGTATCAGAGTTCTACTTTGCTGCTAAGATGTAGGTTCTGGGAAGCTTATCAAGGATCAGTCAGATCAGAGTCACCTGCAATTGATAAGGGATTTCATTTGAAGGAAAGCCTTAAGGCTCATTGGAAGGACTGATGCTGAAGCTAAAGCTCCAATCCTTTGGCCACCTGATGTGAAGAGCTGACTCATTGGAAAAGACTGGTGCTGGGAAAGATTGAAGGCAGGAGGAGGGGATGTCAGAGGATGAGATGGTTGGATGGCATCGCCCACTTGATGGACATGAGTTTGAGCAAGCTCCAGGAGATGGTGAAGGACAGGGAGGCCTGGCGTGCTGCGGTCCATGGGGTCGCAGAGCCAGACTGGACTCAGCCACTGAACACCAACGACTGAGATGAAGTATGGATTCAGACTCAGAGGAGAGACAGAGTAAAGAACGGCTCTGTCCCAAGGATCCAGCCCAGGGTGTTAAAACTGATGTCACCTGGGCAAAGAGAGGGTGTGGATTTGAAAGCAGTTTGTGAACAAGGGACGTTCACTGCCTCTTTAGAAATAGCCTCCATTCAGGAATCAACTGGAGGGATTTCTATTCCCCTCAAAACTCAACTGTTTCTTATAAGAATGAAGTGAATTGAAGTGAAAGTGGCTCAGTCGTGTCTGACTCTTTGCAACCCCGTGGACTACAGAGTCCAGGGAATTTTCCAGGCCAGAATACTGGAGTGGGTGGCCTTTCCCTTCTCCAGGGGATCTTCCCAACCCAGGGATCAAACCCAGGTCTCCTGCATTGCAGGTGGATTCTTTACCAGCTGAGCCACAAGTGAAGCCCAAGAATACTGGAGTGGGTAGCCTATCCCTTCTCCAGCGGATCTTCCCGACCCAGGAATCAGGGTCTCCTACATTGCAAGTGGATTCTTTACCAACAGAGTATCAGGGAAGCCCCTTGTAAGAATGGCCATCATCGAAAAGTCTGTAAATAACCAACACTGGGGAGGGTATGAAGAAAAGGAAACCCTCCTGCACTGCTGGTGAGACTGTAAATTGCTGCAGTCAGTGTGGAGAACCGCAGGGAAGTTCTTTTAAACACTAACAGTAGAATTGCCGTATGATGCAGGACTCCCAGTCTTGGGCACATATCCAGAAAAGGTGGAAATGCCTATTTGGAAAGAGTGTCCACGTTTACTGCAGCAGAATTCACCACACCAAGATACGGAAGCAACCCAAGTGTCCATCAACAGATGGAATGATGAAGAAGACGCAGGGTGTGTGTCTGTGTGTGTTGCGTATGTGAGTGTGTGTGTCTGTGTATCTCACAATGGAATATTTGTTGTTGCTGTTCAGGAGCCCAGGCATGTCCAGCTCTCTGGGAGCCCATGGGCTGCAGTCCTCCAGGCCTCTCTGTTGCTCACTATCTCCTGAAGTTTTCTACATCATTGATCATTGCGTCAGTGATGTCCACTGAATCGTTGATGCCTGCCGGCCACCTCATCCTCTTAGGCAGAGTATGGAATATTACACAGCCATAAAAAAGAATGAAATAATGCCATTTCTGGTAACGTGGATGGACTCTGAGAGCATTATGCTAAGTGAAATAAGTCAGAAAGAGTAAGATAAATGCCATATGATATCAATTATACGTTGAATCTAAAAACACAACAAGCTACTGAGCATAAGAAATAAAGAAGCAGGCTCACAGATTAAAAAAAAAAAAGACTAGTGGTTACCAGAGGGGGCAGGGTGGAATATAGGAGTAAGAAGTCCAAGCTGCTATGTATAAAGTAAGCTACAAGAATATGTCGTATAAGACAAGGGATAAGGCCAGTATTCTATAATAACAATGTGTGCGTGCTTAGTCGCTCAGTTGTACCCGACTCTTTGAGACCCCATGGACTGTAGCCCAGCAGGCTCCTGTGTCCATGGGATTCTCCAGGCAAGAATACTGGAGCGGGCGCTTATCCCTTCTCTGGAGGAAAAATCTTTAAGAATTGTGAATCGCTGTCTTGTACACATGTAACTCATGTGACATCTGTACAGCAACAATGCTTCAGTTTAAATAAAAATAAAAGAGAAACAAAAAAAGTCAAATGCTCCCACACGCAAGTGACGGTCTGTTTTCCAGGGATCCAACATCACTTTATGTCTCAGATTTTCCTGTTTGGAAGTAAACTTCTTTCTCCAAAACCCAATAGTCTGCTATTTCCCTTTAATCCCAAGGTTTACACTCTACTTTAAATTATATTTACTTGCAGATTTGCTTGTTAACATTAACTGTGGCACCATCCTGTTCCATGTTTTTTTCGAGAGCCCTTAGGATGGAGGCCTGTAGGCAACACATGGCACTTCCCTGGTGGCTCAGATGGTAAAGAATCTGTCTTCAGTATGCAGGAGACCCGGGTTCCATCCTGGGTCAGGAAGATGCCCTGGAGAAGAGAATGCCTACCCACTCTGGTATTCTTGCCTGGAGAATCCCAAGGACAGAGGAGCCTGGTCCTTGGGGTCACAAAGAGTCAGACATGCCTGAGCAATTAACACTTTCACTTTCCAAGCAATACATGGGAAGACAAATAACTTTGATGAATTAATCATTTGCTTCAACAGATCCTCAAATACAGATTTGGATCAAGCGGTAATTATCGCCAAGTTTCTCAAATATTATCAGCCCATATAAATAATTGAAAATGTCCACAGCACAAAGAGTTTCTGCTCTCATCATCCAAAATCTCTCCCTCCAGCGATGAAAATAGATACTTCAGGAAAAAAAAAAAAAAACTTCTCCCATCTCTTTAAGTCAAACACTAGCAAATTTCTGTTTCCAACGACACCCATCAACAGACATTCTGCGGGATGCAAGATGTTCTCGTATTAATCCATTTACAAGGCTAATCAGTGTGGTATCTTTGGCAAAATTAGTCAAGAAATGTAGGCGGCTTCCACACAGAAGGCATCAATCCTAGCAAAAGTCTTCGTCTGAGCATCTAATTATCCTTAAGCCTGAAGGATAACCAAACATTTAATGCATTTGCTAATTGTTTTCCCGTTCTTTGGACCTTTATGTGGTCTTTAGTTATTAAAGACGCTGTAATTAAGGGGTAACAAAGCACAGCCAAGTTCCACTGTTTGCTTTGCTTTCCTCTGTTTTCTTCTGTTTTTCTACAAGTCAACAGAGCATTTGAAAAAGAGGCAGGACATGATTTTATTCAATGAAACAAAAGGTATCTGTACTTTTGAAATTGACTCATGGTACGTGTTCATTTACGGGGCTTCCCTGGTGGCTCAGGGGTTGAAGAATCCTCCTGCCAATGCAGGAGACTTGGGTTCCATCCCTGGGTTGGGAAGGCATGGCAACCCACTCCAGTATTCTTGCCTGGAGAATCCCATGGACAGAGGAGCCTGGAGGGGCTACAGTCCAGAGTATCGCAAAGAGTCGGACAGGACTTCGTGACTAAACAACAAGAACGTGTGTTCATCTTTACGTCATATGGTTAAGGAAAAGTAAGTGCTAAGGTGGTGATGATGGTCTGCCCCTTGAAGGGGACCTAAGGGATCTCCAGGCCACGAGCATGCACAGAGAAGTGATGTGCCCACTCTGCTGAGATGGCATGGGGGTACGGGCTGGAAGCACACAAGTATCTCCCACACTAAATGTGGGCAAGAGTGACTTCTCTGCTGGTCCAGCCATTAAGACTCTGTGCTTCCACTGGGGCTGGGAGAGGGGCCACTAGTTCCAGCCCTGGTCAGGGAGATAAGATCCCCCCTGCTACAGAGGGCAGCCAATACATATAACTCAGTGGTTAACTGACAAGTAAAACCAGTGAGCAGAAACCACGGGCCAGAGAGGGGCAGGTAAGGCACGACCATAGGAAGGAATCCGGGGCAGGAGAGCAGCTGGTGGGAGGTGTACCGACGTTGCTCCTGAAAGGAACAGCCTGTGTGAACCCGCAGAAGCAGGACAAAACCGCACACTCATAATCGCTACTAATGATTCTGAGCGGGATCCGTGGGGCTCCTGGGCACGGAGGCATTTCTGGGTCCCTCCTTTCTTGATGACAGGAAATAGGTTTCATTCGTGCCCAAGACCTTCCCTGAGTTCCAACTGGGCAAATTCAAAGAGCTGCTCGTCCGGCAAGAGAGGGGAGGCAGGGACAAGGGAGGAGGGGCCAGGGAGTGGTCCTAGTGGCCCGGAGAGGTCACTGCTGCTGTTTGGTTGGCCCCCAAAGAATTATTGCTGTTGCTGCGGCTGTTCCCTCTTTCAGTCATGTCCGAGTCTTTGTGACCCCATGGAGTGTAGCACACCAGGCCTCCCTGTCCATCACCCACTCCCGGAGTCTACTCAAACCCATGTCCATTGAGTCGGTGATGCCCTCCAACCATCTCATCCTCTGTCGTCCCCGTCTCCTCCCACCTTCAATTTTTCCCAGCATCGGGGTCTTTTCCAGTGGGTCAGCTCTTCGCATCAGGTGGCCAACCAATTGGAGCTTCAGCTTCAACATCAGTCCTTCCAATGAATATGCAGGACTGATCTCCTTCAGAATGGACTGGTTGGATCTCCTTGCAGTCCAAGGGACTCTCAAGAGTCTTCTCCAACACCCCAGTTCAAAAGCATCAGTTCTTGGGTGCTCAGCTTTCTTTATGGTCCAGCTCTCACGTCCATACATGACCACTGGGGAAAACCATAGCTTTGACTACATGGACCTTTGCTGGTACAGTGATGTCTCTGCTTTTTGGTATGCTGTCTAGGTTGGTCATGGCAAAACAATATTTCCGAGCTTTTTTTTGCAACCTTCAGCAGATGAGAGAAGTTATATGCAGGTAGACCCCAGACCAGCTGGGACCAGAGGGTGGTGAGGCTGCCTCAGGATTTCCTACTATCAGCCAAGCAGAAGAATGTCCACAAGCTGATCACACCCTCTTTGAACCACTGCTGTAAAACTTCTCACGACCCCCTCCAGAGTGGGACAGGCGTGTTTTTTTGGCTCCTTTTGCCTGCCAAAGCAGTAAAACCATTCCCTTCTACTTACCCAAAACTCTCTGAGATTTACTTTGGTGTCGAGGAACATAGGCGAGTCTCAGCTTCAGTAAGGACAGTTTCGCCTGCCTGAAACCATGGCATTCAGGGGAGGAGGAGGGGGCAGGCAGAATGGGGACTGCTTATCACAGGATGGGGACTGGATGGATGGAGAGACGCTTGGGGAGGTCAGGACATGCCCCCACTCCACCCCTAAAACGTGCCACCTTTGGGACACTGCTCACCTTGAGCCCGAGGCATCCAAAAAACAGCAAACAGGAAGCAAGTCTCTCTCAGAATCCCTGGGACTACGTAACAAGCACCCTCTGCAAGGAACTCACCTGCCATCAACCTCCCTGGAGTTCCTTCCACCAGGAAGCCTGACTTGCCACAAGGAGGAGACTACAAACCGACATCACGTCTCTCTTTACCCAGCTTCATTTTCTGTAACCACACTTAGTGAATCCAAAACAGTCTGTGGGTTGATCTGTCTGTTCCTCTATTGCTAAACCTCCTCTCCCCACCCTCCCCTCTCCCACACTAGAAGGTAAGATTCATGGAAGCACACCTCCCTAATCTGTTTGCTCACCGCTATATCCCATTACCTAGGGGATGACTGCACTTAGAAGGCAAGAGATGCATATTTGATGAATTAAGTATTTGCTTTGCCATAAACCATCTTTAAGAGTCTGGGCACCCATGCATATGTGTGACACATTTATCGAAATAAATGTACACGTGAATGATGGGACTGACCCATCAGTGGAATGGGGGTAGAGTCACCACTGATAAAATAGGGGTGCAGAGAAAGCACTGTTGGATTCTTAGGTCTTCTCATATTAATCGTCTCTTGTCTGACCCATCCTCAGAGTGGAGCCTAAATCCTAGCGATGCTGTCTTTACTTGCCGTTATTGTTCAGTCACTAAGTCATGTCTGACTGTTTTGCGACCCCACAGACTGTAGTCCACCAGGCTCCTCTATCTATGGGATTTCCCAGGCAAGAATACTGGAGTGCATTGCCATTTCCCCCTCAGGGGATCTTCCCGACCCAGGGATTGAACCCACATTTCTTGCACTGCAGGCAGTTTTTTTTTTTTTTCCCCACCACCAAGCTACCTTTATTAATAAAGTCATTTAATCTAGGTGGCAATAGTCCTCCCAGGTTAAACTGCATTTCAGAAACAGCTTCCTAAAAATGCTGCATGGTGGTTCATTAACAGACAGTTTGGTTTTTTTTTTAAAACCTGACAGGGCGTTATCTGAACCCGTATCATTGAAGGTGGTCCAAGATAGCTTCATCACACAGAGTTCCAAGGGTGCCAGGGAACAAAACTCACGATGACTGCCCTTCCTGGGTCTACAGTTACTGGGCTCTTAACACCCACTCAAGCTGCTAGAGCAGTCCCTTCTTGCTGGAAATGAACTTCCTTGCAATTTTATAAAAATGAAAAGGCCCTTTTGTGAAATGCTCTCTAATCTCTTTCCAGGACAACCGTTCTCCCGGTGTTGGAAGCTGAACAGCCTTGGCGTAGATAATCTGATTTATGTGGAATGGCAGGTCCTCCTGTCCTGTTTCACACACAATAGAAAACCTCAGCCTGGAGGTGGTTCAATAACTAATTTAGGCTCAAATCTAATTCTTTTAATGACGTATCCATCACAGCCCCTTAAAATGCCCGTGTCAGATGAAAATACACAGCTTGGGCTTGGATTTAATGCATGTATGTAGTCTTCATCTTACCTTAATGAACCGCCGTAGAGGTGGGCTGAATAAGTATGAATAGACAAACATTTCATGTCTGATTTTTCTCTATCCATGAAAAAGAAAACCCAGTAAATTAAAGAGTTATCAACTCAGTGAGATATACGGTATTCTCTTCCTGTGATGGGACAAGGGAGAGGAATGAAAAATAGGAGAAAAGACAATTAATGCTCCTAACATCAGTGCTTGTGAAGGTAAGATGATTTCTGTAGAGATTTGCTTGTTTTTGAATGAATTCCTCCCCCCGCCCCCCGCATTATGGCACAGTGCCACTTTCTGTAGATGGCCAATTCAATGACTACGGAAAATAACTGAATTCTCAGAGGGTTGGCAAATTGGAAAACCTAGGGTGCTGGTGTTCAGTTGCTCACTTGTGTGTGGCTCTTTGCAGCCCCAAAGACTGCAGCACACCAGGTTTCCCTGTCTGTTGGCATCTCCCAGAGGCTTGTTCAAACTCATGTCCATTGAATCAGTGATGCCATTCAACCATCTCATCCTCTGTCATCCACTTCCCCTCCTGCCTTCAATCTTTCCCAGCATCAGGGTCTTTTCCAGTGAGTTGGCTCTTCCCATCAAATGACCAAAGTATTGGAGCTTCAGCTTCAGCATCAGTCCTTCCTAAGAATATTCAGGATTGATTTCCTTTAGCTTTGACTAGTTTGATCTCCTTGCAGTCCAAGTTCTGGGCAACTCAGTCCATAGTTCTGGGTTAGAATCCAAATTTTGAAGACCCAGAGTTTGGCACTTGGATACACAGGTCTTGGATCACAAAGATCTCAGATGTTAAACTCCAACTCCCGTGAACCAGATGGTCTCAAAGCTGTTTGTTGATATCTGGGAGTCAGACCATCATGCTCCCTATGAAGCAAAGAGAGCTGAGATGGTCTGCTTTGATTTTTATGTAATAAAGCTGGACATTGTCAGAGAGATGGCTCTGATGACACAGAGAGACACCTGAGTAGAGAGATCTCAGTGTAATGAAGCAGAAGGTGAGTATTCACAGAAGTGCACGTGCTTGGTCTTTTTTTTTTTTTTTTTAACCAAAGTTTCTTTCTTGGATGAACATATTGTACTCGGAGTTTAGGAACTAGGAGAAATTGGCTGTTGTTTAGTCGCTCAGTCATGTCCAATTCTTTGCAACCCCGTGGACTGTAGCCTGCCAGGCTCCTCTGTCCATGGGATTCTCCAGGCAAGAATACTGGAGTGGCTTGCCATGCTCTCCTTCAGGAGATTTTCCAGACCCAGGGATCGAACCTAAGTCTCTTGTGTCTCCTGCGTTGGCAGGCAGATTCTGTGGATTCTGTACCAGTGGGCCCCTGGGAAGCCCGGTACAGGATACAGGAAGATCTCATCCCGTAGTCTGTAGATACGATTGTAAACTTCTAATTAAACATGCAGCCTCAACTTGCTTCACCTCCAGCAGCAATCAGAGAGTTAGGAGTCTAAGATCTATGGAAGCAACGGGGGTGACAGGTTTTTTAAAAATCTGAAATGTTCTTCTCGTTTTTTTTTTTTTTCCTCCCTATCAGCCTAACTGCATCCTGAGCCCATCCTAAGTGTGTCTCCGCTAGATGAAGCGAAGGGAAGTTCACAGTCGGATTTCAAGGTTGCAAATGGGAATCTGGAGCGAGCGGTACAGGCTGACAGACAGGCTCTGTCGAGAGGAAGGATTCACAGGAGCCCGTTTGCATTCCTCTCTAATTACTGGAGATGCCTCACAGGTCTCTGCCGCTCTTCACTAGGAGCTGTTTATTCTGATGGACGACAGCGCGTCGGTGGCTTCCTCTCCCTGGCCAGACTGCCCGCTCAGCCAGGAGGCAGTTTGCTCACTGCTCTGCACTCGGCATCATTTCTTGGTTTTCCTGAAGACAAAGGTTCCTTCCGTTTACTTTCTGAGACTGGGGAAGGAAATGTTAAAAATGCCCTTATCACATTGCAGGGCTTCCTTGGTGGCTCAGCTGGTAAAGGATCCACCTGCAGTGCAGGAGACCTGGCTTCGGTCCCTGCGTTGGGAAGAGCCCCTAGAGAAGGGAACGGCTCCCCACTCCAGTGTCCTGGCCCGGAGAATCCCATGGCCCGTATAGTCCACAGGGTCACAAAGAGTCGGACACGACTGAGCGACTGTCACTTTATCATATTGTACTGGAGTTTTTTCATTTAAACGGTTTATCTTAAAGAAACTCTGTAAAAGCTTGACTTTTCACACCTAATGATCATTTTTAAATGACTTTTTATTGGAATACAGTTGCGTTACAGTCCTGTGCTCGTTTCTGCTGTACAGCAGAGTCAATCAGCTTTATGTATACCTACAGCTCCTCTTTTTTGGACTGTCTGTCATTTGGGTCATCATAGAGCATGGAGTAGATTTACCTGGGCTCTACAGTAGGATTTTTATTAGTTATCTGCTTTATGCTTAGTATCTGTAGGGTATATATGTCAGTTGTAGTCTCCCAGTTCACCCCACCACCCCTTTCTCTGCTTAGTGTCTATACATTTTTTTCTGTCTAAGTCTATTTCTGCTCTGTAAATAGGTTCAGCTGTACCATTTTTCTAGATTCCATATATAAGCGTTAATAAATGCTATTTGACTTTCTCTTTCCAACTGACTTCACTCTGTAGGACAGTCTCTAGCTTCAACCACGTCTCTGCAAATGGCACAATTTTGTTCCTTTTGATGATCGTCTTAAAGTAGTTCAAACATTTCTATTAGCATTATTCGCAAGTGCCCACTACAGGTCTGTAATTGTCCTGAATGTATGTCAGTGAATAGAAGAGCACGGCTACTCCCCTCTTAAGAGTTTACAAGCTTAATTTGAATTCTTCTTGTGCACAAATCCCAAGACCCCTTATTTCCAGCAGAATTAGCTTTGGAAGCCAATTTGCCATTCTGCACACAAAATATCCTTCTTCATTTGAAACAGAATTGATTCCTCCTTGAAGTTAAAGAAGCAAATCTGTATTTGAGGAGTAGCAGCTATGTTCAATACCTCTGTCTCTCTCTTCTTCAATCCAATCTAGACTCATTTCCAAGTTACTGTCCTCTCTCATTTTACATCTGATATGTATACATAATTTTGAATCATTTCCTTACATACTTGATTCTATTGAATGGAGTTCTTCATTTATATTTTTCATGAATATTTAGAATGTGTGTTAGCATGAAGCATGCCTGGCATTTAGCACTGAGTTTAAAGTAAACCAGTGATTCAATAAATGTTGATGGGTATTCTATGGTTTTGGGGAAGTTCTGAGGTCAAGTTCGGGAGGGGAGTGTCACCTTTCCAAACACGTGCTTTTTTTCTTCCTCCATTGTAAGGTCTTAACAACCAATGTGATTAGTCTAGACTGCAGTAATTAAATTTGTTTGAGTTACTTAATAGTCATGCAAACATTAATGTTTCTGTTGGAAAATTAAGCAATTAAGATAACTATTGATCATTACGGATGGCAATATAAATGCATATTTCCAAGGGGGAAGAGTTCTAAGCATTTCATCAATGTGTCTAATCATTTAAACTGGAATCTTGCCTACAGATAAATGACGCTGAAATAATGCAGATAAACACACCGCATGATTTGGAAAACTGGATCAATGTTGAATTTGAGTTTTTAAATGAAGAGAAAGTACTCTAGCTGAAGAAAATAACTACTCTCTAAATTCCTCAGGCATGTCTAAAAATACCAAGAAAATGAAAGAGCATGTTGTCATTAGGGCTGAGTAAAGTCTGGCATAGACTCAGGAAAAGAAAAGAGAACAATTTAAAAATAATCACAACTCCATTATTTGGAATTTATCCTAAAGAAATAATCAGATTTAGAGAGAGATTTGCGTATGAGGATGTTTCCTATAATTTTACCGACAGTAGTGAAAATTGGAAACAAGTGCAAATGGTCAACAAAATGAAATTAGTTTAATAAATTCCATGGTACTAATCAGCCATTAAAATTCAGATTAAAATATGTATCATACTGGAAGTTTTTTAAAGCACAGCATTATATTTTTAAAGCAGCCCGCAAAATTATATATACACTATGATCCGAAATTTGCAAACATTTCATAAGATGCATATATCACATATCATATTTAAATATGCATCATATAAATAATTTAGATAAACATGTACCATGTTCACCCTTGGGGAGGAAAAAGAACAGAGTCTAAATTATTTTTTTTTACTTTTCTACATTATTGAAAACTTGTTGCAGTAAAATTGTATAACTTTTCAAAAATGGAAAACAAAGCCAATCCATATTATCAAACACAGGCAGTACTATTTCCTCGAATCTAACAGAACAGACTCTATATGCATTGTTGGGCAGGTCTATGCTCTAAATTTAAGCTGGCAAACCTACTTGTACATGTCGGAGACAGACTAAAAAGAAAATACATACAACACAGACTATCCTAGAGTATGTAGGAAAGAGACAAGGCCTAAGGATCCTCACAAGACAAGCTTGGGAAGTACTACGTGACCCATCTCATGAACATATTCCATGAGAAAACCGTAATTCAGAACAAACACATGCATCCCAACGTTCCCTGCAGCACTCTTTCCAATAGCCACCACATGGAAACAATCCATGTGTCCATCAGCAGAGGAACGGATTAAAAAGATGCGGTACATAGATACGAGGGAGCCCTACTCAGCCATCAAAAGGAATGAGACTGGGTCATTTATAGAGTCGCGGCTGGACCCAGAGCCTGCCATACAGAGTGAAGGAAGTCAGAAAGAGAAAAACAAACAGTGTATATTAATGTGTGTGTATATATATATACATGGAATCTGGAAAAATAGCACCGATGAACCTATTTTAGGGCAGGAATAGAGATGCAGACGTAGAGAATTGACTTGTGCATGCAGTGGGGGGATGGGAAGGTGGGATGAGCTGAGACAGCAGCGCTGACATCTATACACGAGCATGTGTCAAATAGACAGCTAGTAGGCAGCTGCTGCATAGCACAGGGAGCTCGGCTCAGGCTCTGTGATGACCCAGAGGGGTGGGGTGAGGTGTGAATCAAGAGAGAGGGGGTATATGTGTCCATATGCCTGATTCACTTCATTGAGCAGCAGAAACCGACACAGCACCATAAAGAAATTATCCTCCCCCCCCCAAAAAAAGAGTAAAGCATGGGAAGTGGGCACGATGTGTTGAATGGTGGAAGGAAAACCGTGGAAGGTTCCCTGAGGCAGTCTTCTGAAGAAAGGTCCAGAGGCAGACTGTGAAAGACAGAGAAAAGAGAAACAGCAGCAGAATAGAGAAACTGGGACCTAGTGTCCAAGAACAGTATGGTGGCTGAGAAGAAGGGAACCGCTTTGCTATTTTGAGCAGATGAGTAAAATGACCTGATAGACATCTCCCTGGAATCACTGACTGTCTGGTGCCCTCAACGCAGCGTTCACATGAATGTGGGAAATGGCCCCACTGGTCTTTCACAGTTCCCCAATACTCTGGAAATGCCTTGGCCTTTTCCAAATTATTCTCTTTCCCCCAGATCCACCTTGATGTTAACTACACAGTATTTCTGCACATCCTGGTTGAAGTGAAGTGAAGTGGCTCAGTCGTGTCCAACTCTTTGCAACCCTGTGGACTGTAGCCTACCAGCCTTCTCCGTCCATGGGATTCTCCAGGCAAGAATACGGGAGTGGGTTGCCATTTCCCTCTCCAGGGGATCTTCCCAAGCCAGGGATCGAACCCGGTTCTCCAGTACTGGAGGCAGACCCTTTAACCTCTGAGCCTGGTTACTCTGGTTCAAAAGTTCTGTTTTCTGCTTTGTGATGAGCCCGCTTCTGACCTGAGCATTGAAACCACCAATGAGAATTGTATTCTTTGTTGTGACACAAATTGGTTTCCGTTTTAGCATCTTTTCGTTTCTCTGCCTCTCATCCCAGTTCAGTTCAGTCACTCAGTCGTGTCCGACTCTTTGCGACCCCATGAATCGCAGCACACCAGGCCTCCCTGTCCATCACCACCTCCTGGAGTTCACTCAGACTCATATTCATTGAGTCCGTGATGCCATCCAGCCATCTCATCCTCTCACGTCCCCTTCTCCTCCTGCCCTCAGTTCTTCCCAGCATCAGAGTCTTTTCCGATGAGTCAACTCTTCACATGAGGTGGCCAAAGTACTGGAGTTTCAGCTTTAGCATCATTCCTTCCAAAGAAATCCCAGGGTTGATCTCCTTCAGAATGGACTGGTTGGATCTCCTTCAGAATGGACTGGTTGGATCTCCTTGCAGTCCAAGGGACTCTCAAGAGTCTTCTCCAACACCACAGTTCAAAAGCATCCATTCTTCTGTGCTCAGCCTTCTTCACAGTCCAACTCTCACATCCATACATGACCACAGGAAAAACCATAGCCTTGACTAGAATGGAACCAGTCTGTTGTTCCATGTCCAGTTCTAACTGTTGCTTCCTGACCTGCATACAGATTTCTCAAGAGGCAGGTCAGGTGGTCTGGTATTCCCATCTCTTTCAGAATTTTCCACAGTTTATTGTGATCCACACAGTCAAAGGCTTTGGCATAGTCAATAAAGCAGAAACCCAGGCAGCGAATATTCTGAGGACAAGAACTCTTCTCAGGGGAACTCGTGGTGATGGACACATATGCACTATTGATATTATGTTTAAAGTAAATAACTAATCAGAACCTGCTGTGCAGCACAGGCAACTCTACTCAGTCCTCTAGGGTGGCTTAGATGGGAAGGAAATCCCAAAAAGGAGGGGATACATGTATACACAGGCTTCTCAGGGGACTCAGTGGTCCATCTGCCAATCAGGAGATGCAAGCGACTTGAGTTTTATCCCTGGGTCAGGAAGATCTCCTAGAGAAGAAAATGGCAACCACTCCAGTATTCTTGCCTGGGAAATCCCATGGACATTTGGTTGCAGGTCAAGGGGTCATGGCTGAGCAACTAAGCACACACACTTAAGTGTCTACATCTGGCTTCATATGGCTGATTCACTTTAATGAACAGCCAAAACTAACACAGCTCCAATAAAAATAAAATTTTAAACATCTTATTTAGAAAAAGAAGAACTCAAGGTTATCAACGGATTAAAGGGGAGACGATTTGGAGAAGACAGCAGAAATCCTCCCCCAAAATTTGCTCAGTGAGAAAAATGATAAATGAGAGTTGCCCGATGAATGAGAGAGTAAATCACTGGGAAAAGACACCCCAAAAGGGTAGATGATAAAACGGGTCCCCTCAATTTGCAAGTGGAACAGACATTTCACCGTTCCATCTTCTGTTATTCTCCACATAACTGCCCTGAACTGCACATCTCAGGAGTCTTAAGGATGGGAAATTTGATAGGAAACAGGACTGTGTGAGAAAGTTAGGATAACTGGGTTTCTTGGAGATGTTTTACTGGACACAGTTTTGAGAGCTTTTGGTTTTTGAATATATGAGGTTTGTCAACAGAAGGGTAGACCCTACTCCTTACTAGCTGGAGCTTTTATTGCCTTCTCTGTGGAAAAGAGTCTTATCTCATTAGTGAACAAGACCTGAGGGTGTGACTCAGGAGAGTGAGTCCAGTTTCCTTGCTCAAGTCTCCAGTCCTAAAGAGGAAACTGTCTTCTGGATCTTCAATTCCAGTTCCGCACATGCGGTGGCTCGATGAGGGCATGGGGCAGAAAGGAGGCGCATGCTCTGGGCTGCGGCTCACTTATGGTTTGCCATGCTTACTGTGGCACGGCACAGACTTCAGAATGTTGAAGCATCGCAACACATAAAGTAACATCAGGTGTGTTTGACATGCAATTCGTCCACAGAGGCTTCCATTGAAGGATTATGGTGGCGGGGTAAGGGGGTGGGGAGCAGCTGACCTCTAAATCAAGAGATGGTCCAACAAGATGATGGAGAATTCCAGAAGGGTCTCAGCATGCACACTGATTTTTAGTCTATTGGGCAAATGACCTAAATAGACATTTCCCCAAAGAAGACAAACAGACGGCTAATAAACACATGAAAACATGGTCAACGTCACTCATTATCACAGAGACGCAAACGAAAACTACAATGAGATATCAACTCACACTGGTCAGAATGGACATCATGAAAAACAAGAAACAGTAAATGCTGGAGAGGGTATGGAGGAAAGGGAAGCCTCATGCACTGCTGGTGGGAATGGAAATTTATACAGCCACGAGGGAAGACAACTGCTCTATGACCCAACAGTCCCAATACTGAGAAAACCAAAATGGAAAAAGACACCTGGGCCCCAGTGTTCACTGCAACACTCTTATAGCTAGGACATGGAAGCAACTTAGATGTCCACAACAAATGAGTGGATAAAGAAGCCAAGGTACATATATACGGTGGAATACTACTCAGCCATGAAAAGGAACACATTTGAGTCCATTCCAATGAAGGGGATGAACCTAGAGCCTATCATGCAGAGTGAAGTAAGTCAGAAAGAGAAAAACAACCATTGTATATAAATGCATAGATTCTCAAAAGACGCTACTGTTGACCCCACCTGCAGCGCAGCAATGGAGACGCAGATATAGACAACGGACTTACGGACACAGCCAGGTGGGGGCGGGGAGGGGGGAGGAAGGAAAGTGGCATGGAAACATACATATTTCATGTTACAAAGGTAGCCAGTGGGAATTTACTATGACTCAGGGAGCTCAAA
>SJXQ01007950.1:94170-167147 GCA_006408695.1 Aepyceros melampus | reverse complement strand
TCTTCCACCATGGGTGTACATGTGTTCCCCATCCTGAACCTCCCTCCCCGTACCATCCCTCTGGGTCATCCCAGTGCACCAGCCCCAAGCATCCTGTATCCTGCATTGAACCTGGACTGGCGATTAGTTTCTTATATGATATTATACATGTTATAATATGTATAATTGATAATATTGATAATATGTTATACATATATCAATGTCATTCTCCCAAATCATCCCACCCTCTCCCTCAAAAGCACAAAGTGATACCATTATACATTCACTTGAATTTCTAAATTGACACAGACTCACAATAGTGTTGCAATGATGTGAAATGGTGGTACCCAGTAGAAATTCTGGTGGTGATAAATGTTCTGTTCTGTGCTGTTCAAAATGGGGGCCACAGGCAGCTACCGAGTACTTGAAATTTGGCAACGGGGACTAGGAACTAAATTTCAAATTTTATTTCATAGTCCCTAAGTGTAAATAACCACGTGTGCCTCATGGTTACCATTTGGACAGCACAGATACAGAACATTACGGAATCATGGGCCTGGAGGTGGGGGGCATGTCAACTAACAACAGCTCTTTGAAACATGTATATACAGTTGAAGATACGTATCCCTTAAGACTCATAAATTTCACTTTTAGGAGAGTATGCAAAATTGTGCTTGCCAGCATTATTGAGGATAGCCCCAAGTGGGAAATGTATCACATATTTGTCAATGGTAGCTTCAAACCATCAACGATACCACCTTTTATATCATGGCACATCCAATATCATTAAAAATGAACTAACCATCACCAAACATAACATCAGGGAATCCCAGATGGCGCTGCTGGTAAAGAACCCACTTGCCGGTGCAGGAGATGCAAGAGACCCAGGTTCGATCCCTGGGACGGGAAGATCCCCTGGAGGAGGGCATGGCCACCCACTCCGATTCTTGCCTGGAGACTCCCATAGACAGAGGAGCCTGGTGGGCTATAGTCCATGGGGTTGCAAAGAGTCGGACATGCCTGAAGCGACTCGGTTTTCACGGTAATTCATTCAGAACAGCCCTTTTAAGTTGTCACATACCTGAAAATATTACTAAGAGGTATTGAAAACATCCAGCCCTGTGTCTCGACCTAAGGAAACTGGTTTGACAGAAGTGTGAGAATACTCGCTGAATCTTCCCAGACCAACAACAAGAATGGAATGAGACCTCCAAGTTGACCTCTTAGGCATTGGTAGGTTTGGACGGGAAAGCCTGGGATTGCCTGGAGACTTTTCCCCTTGAATTCATAATGCTTTATCTCTCTGCAAATCAGATTGAACGAGCTGTCTTTGACAAGCTTGGCATTAAAGAAGATTTTGTGTAAAGACTTTTCAAATACTGAGTCGGTGTGTTTATGATAATTACAATGTCTGAGGAGTTTGCAGAACTGGAAGGCATCCGGTGTTATTTTAGCTTCATTATTTCCATTCTTCTGACAAGGACTGTGATGTACGAAAAGCACTGTTGTTTTTGAATCCCATCATAGTCAGCAATGAAAATAAAATCCAGAGAATGTGTAAATTTTACCATGTCCCCCCCCCCCCCGCCTGACCTTTCTGAACTCCTGCTCAATTTGATGCAAAAATTTAAAAAAGGGCAGGCTTTCTTGATCAGGTACCAGCAGAAATTTTATTCTGTGAAGAACAGAAGCAAACATACCCTTCTAGACATCTGCCCTGGAATACCAAAGAGACCTCCCAGGATGCATTTCCCCACCTACATTTCCAATTAGACGTGTGATTTTCTTCATGTCTTTATTCCCAACCCCACCCTCATGTGGTCTAATGTCCACAGAAAGGCTGATGGCCTCTTCAGCTCTTCGGGGTTTCTGGCTGAACTAGAGGCATTCCCCATAATGTTGTTCTTTCCTAAAGGAAATCAGTCATGAATATTCACTGGAAGGACTGATGCTGAAGCTCCAATACTTTGGCCACCAGATGCAAAGAACTGACTCATTGGAAAAGACTCTCATGCTGGGAAAGATTGAGAGCGGGAGGAGAGGGAGACCACAGAGGATGAGATGGTTGCATGGCATCACCAACTCAATGGACATGAGTTTGAGTAAACTCCAGGAGTTGGTGATGGACAGGGAGGCCTGGCGTGTTGCAGTCCATGGGGTCGCAAAGAGTTAGACACGACTGAGCAACTGAACTGAACTGAACTGAAAGAACAAGCTGATAACAGCCAAATCCCAAGACTGCAGAGCAGGAAGACCTTCTCTCACCTGAAGTCCACCTGACTCCCCCAACTTTCTGTGAACTAAAAACTGGACCTAGCTTACAAGCATATCAGACCAAGGGTCTTGGCGGGTGTGTAAGAACAAAATTAGAGCATCTTTTATCATAGCCAACCAAATATAGTACCTGTCCCTAACATGCTGAGACTGTCGGAAATGAAACATTTCTTTTGTAATACATTTGACCTATTTATCTCTTAAAATATTTTTATATAATGGGAAGGAAACTCAAGCAAGTAAAAGAATAGTGAATGCCAAGTCCACGGACGCCCTCAGAGCCCACCTAAGACCATCAGATTAGATCTGTGGCTTTCAAGGATGAGATTTTCTGCACCGTGGTAAGAAGTCAACTAAGCGAATTTCACCTTCACTTTCTGTTAAAAGGGGCTTCCCTGGTGGCTCAGCTGGTAAAGAATCCACCTACAATGCAGGAGACTTGAGTTTGATTCCTGGGTTGGGAAGATCCCTGGAGAAGGGAAAGGCTACCTACCCACTCCAATATTCTGGCTTGGAGAATTGCATGGACTGTGTAGTCCATGGGGTCGCAAAGAGTCAGACATGACTGATCGACTTTTGCTTTCACCAGGATGCTAAAACAAAAGAAGATCTGACAAGTTCACAAGGCATTCAGAACTTTTACTTTTTTAAATTTATTTTTGGCTGAGCTGAATCATCCTTGCCGTGAGCAGGCTTTCTCTAGTTGCGGCAAGTGGGGGCAAGTCTCTAGTGGCAAAGCGCGGGCTTCTCACTGCAGTGACTTCTCTTGTTGTTGCCACTTCCTCCTCCAGGTCTCTGCAATACACTAGTGTGTATTCGACAGAATATCTAAGAAACAAAACTCGTATGTTCTTCGATCTTGGTCGAACCCTCTAAAACAAAGTAGTCTGACCACCTAAGAACTTATTCTTCCCCTAAATGAACAGTGTGCTCCTAAAGATGAATAAGGTGAGTAGCTGAGATAGTTTTTGAGAGAGAGTCCTTCAATTTCATGGAAACTTTGGGGTGACAATCGTTTCCAGGGTGTTGTGGGAGGCCCCAGGAAACCCCAGATTCTGTCCTCTGTGGAGAGACAGTGGGAGCTCCCGTGGAGAGGAAAGAGAGCGGGTGCTCACGTGAACCTCATGGAGTTTGATTCCGTGGGGCCAGCGAGGTGCTCTTCACGCCCAAAGCAGATGGGTCGAGTTGGGAGAGTTGGACGAGTGTGGAGCTAGCCTGTTTGACTTCCTCAGGCAAACAGGGCATCCACAGCCTCTCTGTCTGCTCTGGAATCAGTGTTTGAGCCCCCAGACAGTTCAGAGACCCCAGTGTGAAGATGGTTACAATAGAGGACAATCTCCAAATGACCAGAGAGGCAAATATGCTGTGTGAGGCTCAGAGAAGATAGGAGAGATAGTTTATAGCTGGGGCGATTGGTGTGGGTTCATGAGAGACGGGGGTGGGCTGGCTTTGTTCCCATCACAGAGAACGTGTAAAGCAAATGGGGTTACAGGTGTTGGACCTCTTCCACTGGGTTCAGTTTTGTTCAGTTCAGTTGCTCATTTGTGCCCGACTCTTTGCAACTCCATGGATTGCAGCATGCCAGGCTTCCCTGTCCATCACCAGCTCTCGGAGTTTACTCAAACTCATGTCCACAGAGTCGGTGATGCCATCCAACCATCTCATCCTCTGTCGTCCCCTTCTCCTCTTGCCTTCAATCTTTCCCAGCATCAGGAGTCTTTTCCAATGAGTCAGTTCTTTGCATCTGGTGGCCAAAGTATTGTAGCTTCAGCTTCAGCATCAGTCCTTCCAAAGAATCTCCAGGGTTGATTTCCTTTAGGATGGACTGGTTGGATCTCTTTGCAGTCCAAAGGACTCTCAAGAGTCTTCTCCAACACCACAGTTCAAAAGCAACGATTCTTTCACACTCAGCTTTCTTTATGGTCCAACTCCAGCATCCATACATGACCACTGGAAAAACCACAGCTTTCACTAGACGGACCTTTGTCCATTGGGTGGGACCTTCCAAAAGTGTGTCCCACTTAATTCAGACCTTAGGATCCCTCCATGTTCAAACAATCTTGCACAGAGCGTGATGCGATGTGTTCAGTTTTGAATCATCAAACAGGACACTTCATTCAAGGTTCTGAGAAGTCCTGCAGACAGTGACCTAGAATTTCCCAAAAGCCTGACAAGTCATGAAAAAAGTCTCGGGGGTGATCTTGCCGTGATGGTGGGCAGGAACGTGACAGCATGGGAGAGCTGACACTGTGAGGAACCAGAATCAAGAAAGCTCTTCCATGACAGCTCAACTGGTAAAGAATCTGCCTGCAGTACAGGAGACATAAGAGACCCGGGTTCGATCCCTGGGTCAGGAAGATCCCCTGGAGAAGGGAAATGCTAACCCACTCCGGTATTCTTGCTTGGAGCATCCCATGGACAGAGGAGCCTGGTGGGTTACAGTCCAAGGGGTCGCAAAGAGTTGGACATGACTGAAGCAAGTTAGCACACACTCACAGTGAAGAAATAAAGTGATGGATGACTAAGTCAACATTCAGTTCAGTTCAGTTCAGTCGCTCAGTCATGTCCGACTCTCTGCGACCCCATGAATCGCAGCACGCCAGGCCTCCCTGTCCATCACCAACTCCCACAGTTCACTCAGACTCACGTCCATTGAGTCCGTGATGCCATCCAGCCATCTCATCCTTGGTCGTCCCCTTCTCCTCCTGCCCCCAATCCCTCCCAGCATCAGGGTCTTTTCCAATGAGTCAACTCTTCGCATGAGGTGGCCAAAGTACTGGAGTTTCAGCTTTAGCATCATTCCTTCCAAAGAAATCCCAGGGTTGATCTCCTTCAGAATGGACTGGTTGGATCTCCTTGCAGTCCAAGGGACTCTCAAGAGTCTTCTCCAACACCACAGTTCAAAAGCATCATCCGGTGGAAAAAAAAAAAAAAATATATATATATATATATATATAAAACAACAGCAACAAAAACCAGTCCTCAGACAGCTCCTTTTCTCATTGTAACTCAGTAGATAACAATCCAGACGGTTCGACAGACTTTGCACAAGTGTGAAGCTGACAGAAGCTGAAATGTAGTTAAGACCCAATTAACATACTTTCTATTTCATTTAGAGGTGGCTGGTCTCATGAGAGTGCCTACGTGACCTGCTTAAAAATGCATAATATTTACTTCTTACCATTTGTCCAGCAGCATTGACAAGATAAGACAAGCATGAGCAACAGCTTCTGGAGCTGGCTTGGAGCCTAACCGGGAAAAAACACAACACACTCCACAAATTTCTATGCCAATAGTACTTGACGCCCAGTTTGTCTCCAGTTCGATGGAGAACATGTCCTCTGTTGCTTTTGAGCTCTGCTTTGATCTTGCCTAGATCTGAGACGCGAGGAAGATTACAGATTTCACAACTAAAGCAAGTAATAGGGAATAAAGTTGAGATGGGCTTATTAAACCAGGAACAAAACAAGGATTCTCACACTAGATGTGATTACTGGAAATTCTGCACAATAAATCCAACCCAGAGTGGAAGTATGAGGCATGTATATTGGAAATGACGGGGCAAAATTGGGTTTCTTTATAGCTGGGATGATGGTCTCCTTTGCCAAAGCAAACAGGTCTACTCTTAGGCAGCTGGGCACATTAATTAGTCCACACATGACTACTAGAAAAACCATAGCTTTGATTAGACGGACCTTTATCGGCAAAGTAATGTCTCTGCTTTTGAATATGCTGTCTAAGTTGGTCATAGTTTTTCTTCCAAGGAGCAAGCGTCTTTTAATCTCATGGCCACAGTCACCATCTGCAGTGATTTTGCAGCCCAAGAAAATAAAGTCTATTACTGTTTCCATTGTCTCCCCATCTATTTGCCATGAAGTGATGGGACCGGAAGCCATGATCCTCTTTCTTTGAATGTTGAGTTTTAAACCAGCTCTTTTCACTTTCCTCTTTCATTTTCATCAAGAGGCTCTTTAGTTCCTTTTTGCTTTCTGCCCTAAGGGTGGTGTCATCTGATATTTCTCCCGGCAATCTTGACTCTACCAGCCCGGCATTTTGCATGATGGACTCTGCATAGAAGTGAAATAAGCAGGGTGACAGTATACAGCCTTGACGGACCCCTTTCCCGATTTGAAACAAGTCTGTTGTTGCACATCCTGTTCTAACGGTTGCTCCTTGACCTGCATTACAGATGACCTCTTTTAGAAGTAGGTATATCTTAACTTTTAGTTCAGTAATTTTATAACAGACTTGGTAATCAAAAAAAGGCTGGAATCAGATAGCACCACACAGGTGGGGGGAGATTTCATTTGGAATTGGAGGGAGCTTCTGTCCGAGTGGCTGAAATGCCACTGCCTAGGACAGATGGGAGGAGAAAGAAAGGGCAACCCACTCCAGTGTTCTTGCCTGGAGAATCCCAGGGATGGAGGAGCCTGGTGGGCTGCAGTCCATGAGGTTGCAAAGAGTCGGACACGACTGAGCGACTTCACTTTCACTTTTCTCTTTCCTGTGTTGGAGAAGGAAGTGGCAAGCCACTCCAGTGCTCTTGCCTGGAGAATCCCAGGGACGGGAGAGCCTGCTGGGCTGCCATCTATGGGGTTGCACAGAGTCGGACACGACTGAAGCGGCTTAGCAGCAGCTGCTGCAGGAAAGATGGGAGGTCCTTCTGGCAGCACTGCCTGACTCCTTGGTCCGCAAGCACAGGTTACAGGTGAGTCTCAGGCCCATGTCCACCTCCAGGGCCAGCTGTGTCTGACTAAAGTCACCAGGTATATCTCACCATCCCTGAAAGCTAGTCCTCTAACGCGTGCCTCTCGCATGCCTCCTAGTTCATTTTCCAACAAGGTAAGAGGGATTTTTTTCACATTAACTTTAATAAAGGGAGAAAGAAAGAAGCTCTACTATTAAATTCTAAAAAGACATAATCAGTGTGATTCGAGCACCAGGAGCCGTGCCTACATCGATTCTATTCTTTTTCTCGAATTCACGGTTATCAAAGATGGAGCGAGAACACTGTAAAATTGCCGAGACGTGGATAATTAAACAATAAAGATTTTGAGGAGAACGCCTTAATGGAACAAAGCATTGTGAATCAGCAGACTGAAGTATAGAATTATTTGAATTGCTGAGTGTAATGATTTAGCTGAAGTGGGAGAAAGATGTTCTAGAAAGCGGTTCTAGTGGGTGGGGTGCCCCAACTGGAAGTCTATCAGCCACACCTGGGAATTTGGCAGAAATGCAAATTCTTGAGTGTTCCCCAGACTTGCTGACTCAGACAATGGAGTGGGAAGGCAACATACTCTTTTCCTTCCAGCCCCCATCCCTGCCCGGGGGGTGCCAATCTCTGCCAAAACACATTTTGAAGGCAGAAGGAAGTCGTCTACCCTTCCATCTCTGCAAGCAATGTCACAGAGAACACCACCGTTGGAAGAAAATTGTATGACGCTGCTTCTTAAGGAAATGAAACATCTAAGCTTCAAGTGGCCCCTTAAACACACTGGCAATGTGGAAATTCTGAACCCTTTTATTCTGAACCCTGAGTCATACAGATGAAGCCTGCATTTGAAAACACGCGAGGCTGGCTGTGCAGTTTCGCAGCTGATAAATTCAATGTGGCAGGTACCTGACAGGAAGCAGCAAGTTACATGAGGGTCCCCAGGGTGACTGCTGCCACAGAGGGTCAGGAGTGGGGAGTCAGAGAGGGACCTGGAATCAACTGTGGTGGTCTCCCAGTCAGAAGGAAATGGGAGCAGAGATGTCCGACTCCTTGCGACCCCGTGGACTATACAGCCCATGGAATTCTCCAGGCCCGAACACTTTTCCCTTTTCCAGGGGATCTTCCCAACCCAGGGATCGGACCCGGGTCTCCTGCATTGCAGGCAGATTCTTTACCAGCTGAGCCACCAGGGAAGCCCAGAGTTGTCCCTAATTTGGTATAGCCCCTGACCTACAGGAAAAGCCATTACTCCTTCCAAGAGGGCCATTACTGTTCTCAGAACCCCAGCCTAGGAGTCATAGAGCTGCGTCTCCCCAGGGTATGTCGGGGTGAAGAGAGGGGGCATAGAAAACCCCAGAGAGATGCTGAGACGCTTGTCTTCCGTTGTCTCCGCAGAAAGGGGTGGTATCAGTGGGTTCCATGTCCCAGTTTCACAATCTTATTTAGGTTGCAGAAATGCTTCGCAGACCCAGCTGTGTGGGTTACATAAAAACCTGTCGAGCTTATTACTGATGACAGGCACTGCGCTCGTCAGAAAGCATGCACGCGGAATTAGATTACTCTTTGATAATGACAGGATGGCAATCAGAGAACGAAACTTGCTTTCTTATCTGCTGATGCCATAAAGGTTCCATTCTGCTGAGGTGCGCCTCGCCCTTCCTCCTGTGGAAACCATCCTCTATGTTGGCAGAGGTGTGTATGTGTGCAGCTGGTCAGTTGCTCAGTCATGACTGACTCTTTGGGACCCCATGGACTGTAGCCCACCAGGCTCCTCTGTGCATGGGATTCTCCGGGCAAGGATACTGGAGTGAATTGCCATTTCATCTCCCCAAACTGGGGATCGAACCCAGGCAAGTGAATTCTTTTTTTTTTGGCAAGTGAATTCTTTGCCACTGAGATACCAGTGAAAGCCAGCTGCCGTTAGCCTAGGTGCCCTAAAATAGGATGGCCATTCAACAGCAGGCAAACAGAAGTCAGACTGAGTCCCCTGAGTGTGAGAGGCAAGAAGCTCTTAGGTCCATTCCAGGTCACTGATATTCAAAACAGAATTCTTTACTTTGACTTAATTATGATATGAGACAAAGTGAGGGGAAGCTTGCAGTTCTTGAATATTGACATACAGTTTAGAAAGTAATGGAATTAAGTGTTTCAGAAATCTATAACCAACATAGATATAGCTTCTCTCCCTCTCTCACACATACACATATACACGTTCCATCTCTTTAATTTAGATACATGTGAAAGCTGCTCAGTCACGTCTGACTCTTTGCGACCCCATGGACTATAGAGCCCGTGGGATTCTCCAGGCCAGAATACTGGAGTGGGTAGCAGTTCCCTTCTCCAGGGATCTTCCCAACCCAGGGATCGAACCCAGGTCTCCCACTTTGCAGGCGGGGTCTTTACCAGCTGAGCCACCAGGGAAGCTGAAGAATACTGGAGTGGGTAGCCTATCCCTTCTTCAAGGGATCTTCCCAACCCAGGAATCAACCAGGGGTCTCCTGCATTGCAGGTGGATTCTTTTCTGTCTGAGCCTATACAGTACACTCACACACACACACGCTACCTCTTTAATTTGTATACAACAGCTGACAAATACCATGGCTCTGAGTACGGTGTTTATAATGTAATACATGTGATTTCGATCATTCCTGGCATTTGTTTTCAGAGAAAGGACATAAACTGGAAATACATCAGATTTGTGCATCCACATACATTCTTCGAATATGCAATCAAAATGAGAATATTTTCAGTGAGATTAAAAAAGTTGTAAAACCCCATGTCATCTGAGAGGTGGGGGAGAATCTTAAAATTAATATTAAGACATAATAAAAATAGAGAGAAAGCCCATCCCGGAATGCCTGTGTTCTTCCCCTAGAACGCGATTTCAAGGAAAGGTGAGCTAAGATGCCTTCCAGAGAGAGAGGTAATGATCTTAGAAGCGAAAGCAAATTCCCAGGATGAGCCTTTCAGGGGCCGGAGCTGTAACTGTACCTGAAGCTCAGTTTCACTGTCCTGCTGGTCTCTGGGGGCATCCCTGGGGTGAACTAGATCTGTGCTCTCCCCACCTTCCACACTCACACCCCAGTTAGAAGGAAGTCATAAGAATCTGTTTGAAACTGCAAGTCGCTAAGTCACGTCTGACTCTTTGCGACTCCACGGACTATACGGTCCATGAAATTCTCCAGGCCAGAACACTGGAGTGGGCAGCTATTCCCTTCTCCAGGGGATCTTCCCAACCCAGGGATTGAACCCAGGTCTCCCACATTGCAGACAGATTCTTTACTGTCTGAGCCACAAGGGAAGCCCAAGAATACTGGAGTGTGTAGCTGTTCCCTTCTCAAAGGGGTCTTCCCAACCCAGGAATTGAACAGGGGTCTCCTGCATTGCAGGAGGATTCTTTACCAGCTGAGCCATCAGGGAAGTGAGACATATATCTGTCTGAGACATATATCAATTGACGGAGGAAAAGAAAGGTGTATACAGTGGGATCCTGGGTCTTCTCCATACATTAGATGTGATTTCTTGCAGTTTATGGCTCTTCCTAGCTTTTGAATTCTGTATGCATTTATTAAGCAAAAGGAGAATTTTATCTACTGTTAGAATCAGTGGCCACGGGGGGCTGGGGGGGTGGGGAAACACGTATCAAAAGCCCACAGCTACCATCATACTCAACAAAGAAGGGAAACCATTTCCTCTAAGATACAGCGCAAGGCAGGGAGACCAACTCTCACCACCTCTGTCCAACACAGCACTGGAAATCCGAGCCAGAGCAATTATGCAAGAAAAAGAAATAACCCGCATCCACATTAGAAAGGAAGAAGCAAAATTATCAGAAGGCAATGGCACCCCACTCCAGTACTCTTGCCTGGAAAATCTCATGGATGGAGGAGCCTGGAAGGCTGCAGTCCATGGGGTCGCTAAGAGTCGGACACGACTGAGCAGCTTCACTTTCACTTTTCACTTTCTTGCATTGGGGAAGGAAATGGCAACCCACTCCAGTGTTCTTGCCTGGAGAATCCCAGGGATGGCGGAGCCTGGTGGGCTGCTGTCTATAGGGTCGCACAGAGTCAGACATGACTGAAGCGACTTAGCAGCAGCAGCAGCAGCAGATCCTTCTAGGTGACGTGCGTGCATGCCTGTGTGCTCAGTTATCCCTTGTGTCCAACTCTTCGCGATCCCACAGATTGTAGTACACCATGCTCCACTGTCCATGGGATTCCCCTGGCAAGAATACTAGAGTGGCTTGCCATTTCCTCCTCCAGAGGATCTTCCCAAACCAGGGATCGAACCCACAGTTCCTGCGTCTCCTGCATTGGCAGGTGGATTCTTGCCCACTGAGCCACTTGGGAAGCCCCACTCTAGGAAAACTCTAACAAAAAATACTCATGGCCAGTAGAAATAATTTCCTTAAAGTAGAAAAAAAGAAATTCAAGGCTTCTTTGAAAATATAATTTGTTCTCATCCTGCAATAAAGGGGATTACTAGTAGGAATACTGAATTATAGTAAGTTTTGGCTTCCAAGTATACTGATGGCTTGCAGATGGAAGTATTTTAGATGCTTAGTTTTTTTTTTTTTTGTTTTTGCCTGACATTTTCAAATAAATGGTTCTGAATATTTCATAAAATTCTACAAGATATCAGCATGCCGATTATTTCTTCAGATTCACTTGTAATATTTAATGATGTTGGCGCATAAACCCCCATTAGTTCAAAATAGACTTGCTGAGTACAAGTGGAGAGGGAATAACAGTTTGTGATAATTTTTTCTCATCCCTAAAATGGGTAATAATGAGGATTTTGGAATTTTGTTAGGCAGACTTACATTAGTCCCACTTTTTAGTTTAAAAATATGTGTGGAATTAGCACATTGAATTTATTGCCGAGGAACTTCTATAAAACCCTTTCAATGTCAATGATTTCATTTTACACACGTTTACAAAGGGAGTCAGAGAGAAGGGGATTTTACTATTATTTCTGAGTGCTTGCAAATGTGTCATTAACTAGAAAGATAATGAAAGGATATAGTGGTGCAAAAATTTTATGACTATTGCCACAAAAAAAGCATACACCTCATTAATCTCCATACTGTATATCCATAAATATTCATGTACTATGAACATATATGACATCATATACTTCTATACATTGACGCATGTATGATGTCATACATGTATACTTCTTTATATATTCTCTATATATGCATAGATAGAAAAATAGACGACAGATATAGAAAAAATAGATGGTAGATAAGACAGATGGATCTGTGTTTATGAGACATGATAGATAATTATATTTATAGATGATAGATACATAATGGATAGATGGATGCATGAATAGACAAGATACGTGATGGATGTATATACCTCTATTTACTTCCCGACTAGATGGATAGATAGGCAGATAAATAATAGATAAGGTACACAGATACATAAATACATAGATCAGATAACTAGGCAGGTGGGTAGCAGATCAGAATAGTCAATTCTAAAGAAAAAGCAACCCTGAATATTCAATGGAAGGACTGATGCTGAAGCTCCAATACTTTGCCCTCGTGATACAGAAGGCCTGGAAAAGACTCTGATGCTGGAAACAGTGGAAGGCAGGAGGAGAAGGGGACGACAGAGGATGAGATGGTTGGATGGCATCATGACTCAATGGACATGAGTTTAAGCAAGCTCTGGGTGATGGTGAAGGACAAGGAAGCCTGGCATGCTGCAGTCCATGGGGTCGCAAAGAGTCGGACACAACCTAGCAACTGAACAATAACAAGGTAGAGAGATAGACAGACAGATATGCCACATAGACACATAAAAAGGTAGATAATTAAGAGATAGGTTTGTATATGCCCTAGTGCTTCTATTACTCTGGATAACATAGATTAATACGGTGATCTCTGCTTTTTTATCCCTTAACTAATAAAAAATGTTGAAATATAGTGCTGCAGTCTGTTAGTAGAAATGGAGATAAAACTGCAGCATTTCTTTCCTTTTTCCTGCTGCTGACTTAACTATTAATGAGATGACCTGAGTAGCTACGAGCAGGTAGTCATAAGCCACCAAGTCAAGAGTGGTAAGCGTGAGTGGTGACTGTGGGGGAAAAAAAAAAAAATTTATTTTGTGGCTTTCCATTAGCGATGCCTTTCACTCCCAGGAGATGGCATGTGGCTTGTCAGTCTGATAAGACCGTCCGCTGCAGTCAGGATAAGCCAGGGGAGACATATGTATGGGGGGACAGAAGGTGAGATGGTTGGATGGCATCGCCGATTCAATGGACATGAACTTGGGCAAACTCCGCGAGATGGTTAGGGACAGGGAGGCCGGGCGTGCTGCGGTCCATGGGGTCCCAAAGGAGGTGGACAGGATTAAGGGACTGAAATACAGCAACAAATGCTTTGATGGACTCCATTTAAATTTACTCATGGAAGGAAGCATTTGCCTATAAACTTAATCTCTTTGAAGATGGAGCCACTGAACCACCACACCAACACAGAAGAGACGCTTGATCACGTCTGTAGTTCTCTGTGCATTAGGAGAAAGTCATCAGATCCCACCACACCGAGGAAAGAAATTACCGGAGGGCATGAAGATAAAGGAGGCGGGGGTCACAGAGCTGTTCCAGAAGCAGCCCACAGACCTGCCTTACTGGACTGACTAGAGTATTCCCACTGTGTAGGGAATGGTACTTGCATGAGTTCAGTTTAGCTCAGTCACTCAGTCATGTCCGACTCTTTGCGACTCCATGGGACTGCAGCATGCCAGGCTTCTGTGTCCATCACCACCTCCTGGAGCTTGCTCAAACTCATGTCCATCAAGTCAGTGATGCCATCCAACCATCTCATCCTCTGTCGCCCCCTTCTCCTCCCGCCTTCAATGCTTCCCAGCATCAGGGTCTTTTCCAGTAAGGTCTTTTCCAGCTCTTTGCATGAGGTGGCCAAAGCATTGGAGTTTCAGCTTCAGCATCAGTCCTTCCAATGAATAATCAAGATGGATGTCCTTTAGGATGGACTGGTTGGATCTCCTTGTAGTCCAAGGGAGATGTGGCTTGAAATAAAGATACTCTATACATTGTTTGTGTGTGTGTGTGTGTGTGTGTGTGTGTTACTCATTCAGTCATGCCTGACTCTTTGAGACCCCATGGACTGCAGCCCATCAGGCTCCTCTTTCCATGGGATCTTCCAGGCAAGGATACTGGAGTGGGTTGCCATGTCCTTCTCCAACTCTACATGCTACTGTGCAGTAAAGCACACAAGAGCGCTATCAGCTATAAAGAGGCACTCACAGGACAGTACCTAGCAGACATGTGAGCTAACTTCCGCACCTGGACATGTGCACAAACGCACATTCACCTCCTTTGAAGGTTCGTATATAGGGGGCTTCCCTTGTGGCTGGTAAAGAATCTGCCTGCAATTTCAGAGACGTGGGTTCGGTCCCTGGGTTGACGATCCCCCTAGAGAAGGGAAAGGCTACCCACTCCAGTATTTTGGCCTGGAGAATTCCATGGACTGTATAGTCCATGTAGGGGACTTACTGAGTAGGGAAATATATTGGGAAATCATTCCCAGTAATCACTTTATCCCCTCAAATGAAATAATACTCACCACAGCAATCAGATTTTCTTACATATATTTATAAACTGTTGGCACTGAACAGACAACAAAAAGAAACAGAAAAAAATTTTTTTCTGCCTGTTTATTCAGAAGAATGATAAATCCATACAAAATGCAACATAGTTGAGATAAATTCCGATAATGGATGATAGACTCCCCTGGTGGCTAAGACGGTAAAGAATCTGCCTGCAAGGCAAAGACCTGAGTTCCATCCCTGGGTCGGGAAGATCCCCCGGAGAAGGGAATGGCAACCCACTCAACTATTTTTGCCTGGAGAATCCCATGGACGGAGGAGTCTGGTGGCTACATTCCATGGGGTCACAAAGAGTCAGACACCACTTAGCAACTAACAGTTTCAAATTTCAGTTTCATGGAGAGACAGATTCATAAGACATATATAGATAGAAATAGGTGATAGATAATAAAGAAATCAATCTTAGATAATAGATAGATATGGATGGATGAAAGTGAAAGTGAAGTTGCTCAGTCGTGTCCGACTCTTTGCAACTCCCTCCATGGGATTCTCCAGGCAAGAGTATTGGAGTGGGTTGCCACTTCCTTCTCCAGGGGATATTCCCGAGCCAGGGATCGAACCCGGGTCTCCCGCATTCCACGCAGACGCTTTAACCTCTGAGCCACCAGGGAAGCCCTATGGATGGATAGATAGACACATTGAAAGGTGGACAGACACACAGACAGACACAGATGATACACAGATAATAGATAAATAAATGATAGGTAGATAATAGAGAAACAGATCACGGATAGATAGGTGATGGAATAGATGATGAATGATAGATGATAGGCTTAGAGATATAGATAGAAGATGGAATGCAGGATAGACAGATGGAAGGCAATAGATACATAGAAGAGAGGAAATGTAGATCGATGGCCTGGATAGCTCCGCGGGCAAGGAATTCACTTTTAATGCAGTAGACAGGGGAGACACAGGCTTGAGCCCTGCACCGGGAAGATCCCCTGGAAGAGGGCATGGCAACCCACTCTAGTACTCTTGCTTGGGAAAGCCCCTGGACAGAGGAGCCTGGTGGGCTATAGTTCACATGGTCGCAATGAGTCAGACATGACTGAGCAGACACATACATACAGTAGATGATAGATTATAGACATGATAGAGAGAGAAACAGATTGGGTGGATAGATGGATGGACGGATACGCAGACTGGATGGATAGACAGGCAGACTGGATGAATGGATAGATGGATGGATACATAGACTGGATGATAGACAGACAGACTAGGGATAGAATAGATGGATACATAGACTGGATGCAGAGATAGAATGGATGGATAGAATGGACTGGATGGATAGACAGAATGGATGTATAGACAGACAGAATGGATGGACAGATAGACGATAGAGTATAGACATGATAGAGAGAGAAACAGATTGGATGGATAGATGGATGGATACATAGACTGGATGCAGAGATAGAATGGATGGATAGAATGGACTGGATGGATAGACAGAATGGATGTATAGACAGACAGAATGGATGGACAGATAGACGATAGAGTATAGACATGATAGAGAGAGAAACAGATTGGATGGATAGATGGATGGATACATAGACTGGATGCAGAGATAGAATGGATGGATAGAATGGACTGGATGGATAGACAGAATGGATGTATAGACAGACAGAATGGATGGACAGATAGACGATAGAGTATAGACATGATAGAGAGAGAAACAGATTGGATGGATAGATGGATGGATACATAGACTGGATGCAGAGATAGAATGGATGGATAGAATGGACTGGATGGATAGACAGAATGGATGTATAGACAGACAGAATGGATGGACAGATAGACGATAGAGTATAGACATGATAGAGAGAGAAACAGATTGGATGGATAGATGGATGGATACATAGACTGGATGCAGAGATAGAATGGATGGATAGAATGGACTGGATGGATAGACAGAATGGATGTATAGACAGACAGAATGGATGGACAGATAGACGATAGAGTATAGACATGATAGAGAGAGAAACAGATTGGATGGATAGATGGATGGATACATAGACTGGATGCAGAGATAGAATGGATGGATAGAATGGACTGGATGGATAGACAGAATGGATGTATAGACAGACAGAATGGAGGACAGATAGACGATAGAGTATAGACATGATAGAGAGAGAAACAGATTGGATGGATAGATGGATGGATACATAGACTGGATGCAGAGATAGAATGGATGGATAGAATGGACTGGATGGATAGACAGAATGGATGTATAGACAGACAGAATGGATGGACAGATAGACGATAGAGTATAGACATGATAGAGAGAGAAACAGATTGGATGGATAGATGGATGGATACATAGACTGGATGCAGAGATAGAATGGATGGATAGAATGGACTGGATGGATAGACAGAATGGATGTATAGACAGACAGAATGGATGGACAGATAGACGATAGAGTATAGACATGATAGAGAGAGAAACAGATTGGATGGATAGATGGATGGATACATAGACTGGATGCAGAGATAGAATGGATGGATAGAATGGACTGGATGGATAGACAGAATGGATGTATAGACAGACAGAATGGATGGACAGATAGACGATAGAGTATAGACATGATAGAGAGAGAAACAGATTGGATGGATAGATGGATGGATACATAGACTGGATGCAGAGATAGAATGGATGGATAGAATGGACTGGATGGATAGACAGAATGGATGTATAGACAGACAGAATGGATGGACAGATAGACGATAGAGTATAGACATGATAGAGAGAGAAACAGATTGGATGGATAGATGGATGGATACATAGACTGGATGCAGAGATAGAATGGATGGATAGAATGGACTGGATGGATAGACAGAATGGATGTATAGACAGACAGAATGGATGGACAGATAGACGATAGAGTATAGACATGATAGAGAGAGAAACAGATTGGATGGATAGATGGATGGATACATAGACTGGATGCAGAGATAGAATGGATGGATAGAATGGACTGGATGGATAGACAGAATGGATGTATAGACAGACAGAATGGATGGACAGATAGACGATAGAGTATAGACATGATAGAGAGAGAAACAGATTGGATGGATAGATGGATGGATACATAGACTGGATGCAGAGATAGAATGGATGATAGAATGGACTGGATGGATAGACAGAATGGATGTATAGACAGACAGAATGGATGGACAGATAGACGATAGAGTATAGACATGATAGAGAGAGAAACAGATTGGATGGATAGATGGATGGATACATAGACTGGATGCAGAGATAGAATGGATGGATAGAATGGACTGGATGGATAGACAGAATGGATGTATAGACAGACAGAATGGATGGACAGATAGACGATAGAGTATAGACATGATAGAGAGAGAAACAGATTGGATGGATAGATGGATGGATACATAGACTGGATGCAGAGATAGAATGGATGGATAGAATGGACTGGATGGATAGACAGAATGGATGTATAGACAGACAGAATGGATGGACAGATAGACGATAGAGTATAGACATGATAGAGAGAGAAACAGATTGGATGGATAGATGGATGGATACATAGACTGGATGCAGAGATAGAATGGATGGATAGAATGGACTGGATGGATAGACAGAATGGATGTATAGACAGACAGAATGGATGGACAGATAGACGATAGAGTATAGACATGATAGAGAGAGAAACAGATTGGATGGATAGATGGATGGATACATAGACTGGATGATAGACAGACTGGAGATAGAATGGATGGATAGATAGACTGGATACAGAGATAGAATGGACTGATAGATAGAATGGATGGATATACAGACAGAACGGATGGACAGATAGAATTGATAGACAGGATGGCTGGATGGGTGGATGTATATAGATAGGTAGACTGGATGTACAGACAGACTGGATATAGAATGGGTGGATAGACCAGGTGGATAGACAGACAGATAGATGACAGATTATAGACATGATAAATAGAGAAACAGATTGGATGGATAGATGGATGGATACATAGACTGGATGATAGACAGACTGGATATAGAATGGATGGATAGATAGACTGGATACAGAGATAGAATGGATGGATAGACAGACAGAATGGATGGACAGACAGACAGAATGGATGGACAGATAGAATTGATAGACGGGATGCTGGATGGGTGGATGCATGGATACACAGACTAGATGGATAGACAGATAGATTGGATATAGAATGGGTGGATAGAATGGATAGACAGACAAATAGAACGGATGGACAGATAGAATGGACAGACAGGATAGGTTGGATAGATGGATGTGTAGATAGGTAGGCTGGATGGATAGACAGACAGACTGGATATCGAATGGATGGATAGACAGACAGACTGGATATAGAATGGATGGAAAGACAGACAGAATGGATGGATAGATAGACTGGATGGATAGACAGGAGACAAAACAGACAGATGACAGATAGAGCCTTCTTCTCAATGGAACGGTGCTGTGATGGTTCAGTGATGCTAGAGCAAAAACGTGCCAGCGAAGGAAACATGAAGAGCTATAGGATAACATTAGGAAGCGACGCTGGCATTGGCATTCTTTCAGAAGACACTCCTTTTACATTTTTAATCCCGATTTAAGTGCGTGGCAGCAAGGATGAGGCATTGCACATTCCTGACATATCTCCTGTGATGTCAAAGAAATAATAAATTATGGATGCACTCTCGATGAAAGTGAGAGTAATTGTAGCTTATAGCCCAGCGCCTAATCAGTATTTATTTGGGAAAAGATCCCGGGGGCTGTCAGCTCTCGTTCAGCTCGGAAAAAGAGAGAGAGGTATCCGGTAACTGTGAGAAAAAGAACGATAAACGAAGGAAGGTGATTTGGCTGACTCTTTTTTCATCTTTCTGCTTTCACTTGTTTTTAATTTTAACTGGATTTTTAATTTTAACTTGATTTTTAATTTAAAAGTTATGCACATCCCTGGCAGAAAAAAGCCTCAGAGGAAAAAAGGAGTAGGCAATGAATAAAACACGGTCATCACCCAGACCAACAATCTGTGTAAAAGTGTGTGTGTTTGTATACTTCTGTATGCATATATGGGCTTACCTGGTACCTCAGCTGGGAAAGAATCTACCTGCAATGCAGAAGACTCCCGTTCAGTTCCTGGCTCAGAAAGATTCTCCCAAGGGATAGCTACCCACTCCAGTATTCTTGAGCTTCCCTGGTGGCTCAGCTGGGAAAGAATCTGCCTGCAATGCGGGAGCCCTGGGTTCGATCCCTGGGTTGGGAAGATCCCCTGGAGGAGGGCATGGCAACCCTCTCCAGTATCCTGGCCTGGAAAATCCCCATAGACACAGGAGCCTGGCAGGGCTACACTTCCTGGGGTCACAAAGAGTTGGACACGACTGAGTGACTAAGCATACACACCCGTGTGAAGGAAGAGAAAGTGCAAGGCACTCGGTCGTGTCTGACTCTTTGCGATCCCATGGACTATACAGGCCATGGGATTCTCCAGGCCAGAATGCTGAAGTGGGTTGCCATTTCCTTCTCCAGGGCATCTTCCCAACCCAGGGATGGAGCCCAGGTCTCCCGCATTGCAGGCAGATTCTTTACCAGCTGAGCCACCAGGGAATTCCACACACACACAGGTGCATATATCAGCATTATTTCTTCATTACTGGAGGATATGATGATACACAGGTTTCTTTACTTCCTTTTCTCTTTTAACACGGTGTCTGGGGAAACGCTCCACTCATCATATATACATGTACACTGGGTCAAAGTCGTCTCTTTTTGTGGCGCTAGCATACTTTAGTGTGTGTTGGTGTTGCTGATTTAATCCCTAAGTTGTGTCCGACTCTTTGCAACCCCATAGACTGTGGCCAGCCAGGCTCCCCTGTCCATGTGATTTCCTAGGCAAAAATACTGGAGTCGGTTGCCATTTCCTTCTCCAGGGGATCTTCTTGACCTGGGATTGACCATATCTCCCGCATTACAGATGGATTCTTTTCCGACGAAACCATCAGGGAACACTAAATTCATTAAATCTCAATTATATCTACCTAGGTGGTTTCAAGTCCTTTGATTTATACATTCTGTTAACATGAGCTTTTTTGTCTGTTGAGCAGTGCACGTATTTGAATATATGGGTTATGTAAACATCTACACTTGGAATTGCTAGATGGCATTTCTTTCCAAAGATATCACACAATTTCTGTTTCTACCAATAGCTTCTGTTTCCCCAAACCTCTGCCAATACTATATATAGATATCTGTATATTTTCAAATATTTTGAGCTTTCTCAAAACTACAAAATCTATCCATATACCTAAATCTAATTGTTTGCATTTTCCTGTTAATATTATGAATACAGTTGGGCAATTTTTCCCATGTTGATAAGCAAATAGTATTTGTCCTTCCAAGAAGTATCTGTTCACATACATGGTCTGCTCTTTCTGCTGGGATCTTGATCTCTCATTGAACTGTAAAAGCTGCTTCACAAGCAGGAAGATTTTGGCTGACAGAATTGTGCAGTCATTTCACAATATTAAATCATAACAAATCGGATATTTTTACCTTGCATCCACTGTAATAGGAATTTCTTTACTGTCTCCGTATGAATTCAAGTGCTGGTTCACATCTGAAAATACTATTTTGTCATAATAAAATCATCAGTCTCTTCTCATTACCCATTTTAGCTGGAAACCACACTGAGTTTTATCCCATTCCTTCTGGCACGTGCCTATCCCATGACTTATGAGTTTTGTGATGTACTATCATGGTGCAGACATTCATAGACATGGAGCCATTTCTGCATTTTATGGAAAGAACTAGTTTTGAGACTCATGAAAATTTTGAAATTCAACAGTATTCAGTTCAGTTCGGTCTCTCAGTCATGTCCGACTCTTTGAGACCCCATGAATCACAGCACGCCAGGCCTCCCTGTCCATCACCAACTCCCGGAGTTCACTCAGACTCACGTCCATTGAGTCCGTGATGCCATCCAGCCATCTCATCCTCTGTCGTCCCCTTCTCCTCCTGCCCCCAATCCCTCCCAGCATCAGGGTCTTTTCCAATGAGTCACCTCTTCGCATGAGGTGGCCAAAGTACTGGAGCTTCAGCTTCAGCATCAGTCCTTCCAATGAATATTCAGAACTGATTTCCTTTAGAAGACTGGTTGGATCTCCCTGCAGTGCAAAGGACCCTCAAGAGTCTTCTCCAACACCACAGTTCAAAGCATCAATTCTCCAGTGTTCAGTTTTCTTTATAGTCCAACTCTCACATCCATACATGACCATTGGAAAGACCATAGCCTTGACTAGATGGACCTTTGTTGGGAAAGTAATGTCTCTGCTTTTGAATATGCTGTATAAGTTGGTCACAACTTTCCTTCCAAGGAGTAAGTGTCTTTTAATTTCATGGCTGCAGTCACCATCTGCAGTGATTTTGGAGTTGAAAAAAGTAAAGTCAGCCACTGTTTCCACTGTTTCCCCATCTATTTCCCATGAAGTGATGGGACCAGATGCCATAATCTTCATTTTCTGAATGTTGAGCTTTAAGCCAAATTTTTCACTCTCTTCTTTTGCTTCCATCAAGAGGTTCTTTAGTTCTTCTTCACTTTCTGCCATAAGGATGGTGTCATCTGCATATCTGAGGTTCTTGACATTTATCCCAGCAATCTTGATTCCAGCTTGTGCTTCTTCCAGTCCAGTGTTTCTCATGATGTGCTCTGCATATACGTTAAATAAGCAGGGTGACAATATACCGCCTTAACGTACTCCTTTTCCTATTTGGAACCAGTCTGTTGTTCCATGTCCAGTTCTAACTGATTATGCTAATCTAATAAGCATGACTCTAGCAAGCCAGTACTGAGAAGTCCATAATGTGTCCTCTAAATGCATTTTCTCCTTTTATCTATTACATGATGAGACCGTCTTTGCTCCAGTATGGAACGGATGAGGTTATTAAGGATCTGATAATGTCTCACAATTGTGTGGAGTCAGCCCACAAATGCGGGTTTGCATACGGTGTCATTTAATGAAAAAAAAAAAAGTCTGAAGACTGCTTCCATCATCATCAGGTTAACTTCAGTCTTGACTTCTTTCTGTAAACAAAACAAGAGGAGGTCAACGGATGATGATTCTGAACTGGCAGTTATGTGCTTCTTTAGACTCTAAGTTGGCTAACAGTCACTGATTCCTCATAATAATGGCAGTAACCAATTTTGATAGGAGAATCACACAGCAACAACAGGTAAAGACACAGAGAGTGAAAAAGTGAAAGTGTTAGTTGCTCAATCATGTCTGACTCTTTGTGACCCCACGGACTGTAGCCCATCAGGCTCCTCTGTCCATGGGGATACTCCAGGCGAGAATACTGGAGTGGATTGCCATTCCCTTCTCCAGGGGATCTTCCCCACCCAGGGACAGAACCCATGTCTCCCGCATTGCAGGCAGATTCTTTACCATCTGAGCCACCAGAGAAGCTCCAAGGACATGGAAACCTTGGACCAATGATATGGATACTGTGTCCAACACTGTATAGGTGTGGGGTTGTGATCTAGTTTAGCCCTTGACACACCCGAGAATGTCTTCAATTAAAAATTAAAATGCTCTTCATATTCCTGTGAAAACACAGAAATAAACACTGGGCTACATCCCAAAAGGGTACTATTATGCATTATTCAAGTTTAATCAGGCAATTGTCTGCTTTACATAACTCTGGCTTTAGTGTTTAAAGGTAATTTTGGAAGAGAGATTGTGGTATATTTTTACCTACAAAAGAGTTTACTTTCATGAGAGCAAACGGGTTTCTGGTGTAAAAATTTTGTTTGAAAATAGCTGAAAGAAGATCAAGGGGGGGGAAAGAAAACCGATGTGGCTATGCTGTGTACCAACGCTACTAGAGGTGCTTTTTACTCTATTCTTTGGAAAACATTTTTGAGATTGATCTATATCTTTGGGGATCAGCTCTTCCACTGATCTCTCTATTGCTACGGTTCTTACTTACCACCAAATTGAGTGATGACCTTTAGGCTTGAGAGTGAGAGGGATGGGTCTTTGCAAAGCTTCCTTCCACTGAGTCCCCCAAGTGTTCCTGATCCTTGGGTTTCTAACCTTGGACAGTTCCACCTACTGGTTCCTCCCATGGACTTACAAGAAAACAGCCAGTTGAGAAACCAAGAGCATCTTCTCAAAATTCACATCAAGACGACGAGAAGGTGTCACTTTAAACCCAACAGAATGGCCATCATTAACATATCTACAAACAACAAATGCCGAGAGGGTGTGGAGAAAAGGAAAGCCTCTGCTGAAGGGGTGTAAACTGACGCAGCCACTGTGGAAGACAGTATGGGGATTTCTTAAAAAAGCAAGAATAAAACCTCCCCAAAGAGAAGTACAAATATTGTGTATTCAGTTCAGTTCAGTAGCTCAGTCGTGTCCGACTCTTTGCGACCCCATGAATAACAGCACACCAGGCCTCCCTGTCCATCACCAACTCCCGGAGTTCACTCAGACTCATGTCCATCAAGTCAGTGATGCCATCCAGCCATCTCATCCTCTGTCGTCCCCTTCTCCTCCTGCCCCCAATCCCTCCCATCATCAGTCTTTTCCAATGAGTCAACTCTTTGCATGAGGTGGCCAAAGTACTGGAGCTTAAGGTTTAACATCATTTCTTCCAAAGAAATCCCAGGGCTGATCTCCTTCAGAATGGACTGGTTGGATCTCCTTGCAGTCCAAGGGACTCTCAAGAGTCTTCTCCAACACCACAGTTCAAAAGCATCCATTCTTCTGCGCTCAGCCTTCTTCACAGTCCAACTCTCACATCCATACATGACCACTGGAAAAACCACAGCCTTGATTAGATGAACCTTTGTTGGCAAAGTAATGTCTCTGCTTTTGATTATGCTATCTAGGTTGGTCATAACTTTCCTTCCAAGGAGTAAGCATCTTTTAATTTCATGGCTGCAGTCACCATCTGCAGTGATTTTGGAGTTGAAAAAAATAAAGTCTGACACTGTTTCCACTGTTTCCCCATCTATTTCCCATGAAGTGATGGGACCAGACGCCATGATCTTAAGGAATCAATAAAGACGGGACCGATGACTCTATTTGCAGGGCACCAATGGAGACATACACATAGGGAATAGACCTATGGCTATGAGGGAGGAAAGGTGAAGCTGGGAAGTGTGCAGAGAATAACACGGAAACATGCATCATCATGTGTAAAACAGACATCCAAGGGGCCTTTGCTGTGTGACTCAGGGAACTGAAACCAGGGCTCTGTGACAACGAGCACAAGGAAGCTGCTCAACGTCATTAGTCACTGAGTGAGTGCAGTCGCTCAGAAATGTCCGACTCTTTGCAACCCCATGGACTGTAGCCTACCAGGCTCCTCCATCCATGGAATTTACAAACATGTCAATCGAAACTGCAATGAAGTATCACCTCACACTGCTTAGAAAGGCCATCATCCAAAAAAAAAAAAAAAAAACAACAACAAAATCTACAAACAAGAAATGCTGGAGAGGGTGTGGAGAAAAGGCAACCCTCCTGCACTACCGATGGGATTGTCAACTGAAGCAGCCACCACGGAAATATTACAGAGGCTCCTCAAAACACTGAAAATGAGAACTACCCTGTGATCCAGCAATCCAACTCCTGGGCATATTTCTGGAGATGAACCATCATTTTAAAAAGATACATGCACCCCAATGTTCAGTGCGGTACTATTTACAAGAGCCAGGACATAGAAACAACCCAAGCGCTCATCAACAGGTGAGCGGTTTCAGAAGATGTGGTCCATATAGACATTGGGATATATGTACCAATGGTATACATGTACCAATGTATGGCTCTACATATACACAGCCATAAACCAGAATGGATGCTTTTGAACTGTGGTGTTGGAGAAGACTCTTGAGGGTCCCTTGGACTGCAAGGAGATCCAAGCCGTCCATCCTAAAGGAGATCAGTCCTGGGTGTTCATTGGAAGGAATGATGCTAAAGCTGAAACTCCAATACTTTGGCCACCTCATACAAAGAGCTAACTCATTGGAAAAGACCCTGATGCTGGGAAAGATTGGGGGCAGGAAGAGAAGGGGATGACAGAGGATGAGATGGCTGGATGGCATCACCAACTCGATGGACATGAGTCTGGGTGAACTCTGGGAGTTGGTGATGGACAGGGAGGCCTGGCGTGCTGCGATTTATGGGGTTGCAAAGAGTTGGACATGACTGAGCAACTGAACTGAACTGAAGACAGAAGGAAATAACATCATTCCCAGCAAAGTGCACGGACCTGGAGACGACTGTACTGAGAGAGTAAGTCAGGTAAGGGAAAGACCGAATCCCATATGATATCGTTTAAATGTGGAATCTAAAGTACCTTACAAAAGAGCTTATCTACAACAGAGAAACAGACCCAAAGATGCAGAAACCTTTCCTCTTGTGATGTACTCAATCACATTTCAACTGGGCTAAGTAACAGATTGATGGAATAAAGAGATACAACGTTCTGCTAATGAGCAACAGACTTATGACTGGTGGGGAGGATAGTCTGGGAATTTGGGGTTAGGTGATGCCAGCTGGTATATACAGGATGGATAAACAACAATGTCCAACTGTAGAGCACAGAAGAATAATATTCCATACCCCATGATAAGTGAAAGTTGCACAGTTGTGTCCAACTCTTTGTGACCCCATGGACTACAGAGTCCATGGGATTCTCCAGGCCAGGATACTGGAGTGGGTAGTCTTTCCTTTCTCCAAGGGATCTTCCCAACCCAGGGCTCGAACCCAGGTCTCCCGCATTGCGGGTAGATTCTTTACCGGCGAAGCCCAAGAACACTGGAGTGGGTAGTCTATCTCTTCTCCAACAGATCTTCCCCACCCAGGAATCGAACTGGGGATCTCCTGCATTGTGGGCAGATTCTTTACCAACTGAGCTATCAGGGAATAGCCATCCTATGATACCCATCCTATGGTAAACCATAAAGGAAAACAATATGTTAAAGAATGTATGCATGCGTAAAACTGATTCACTTTGCTGTACAGCAGAAATGAGCATGACATTGTAAATGACTATACTTTAATAATTTTTTTAAAAAAGAGCATCTTCTCAGAAGTTACTGGGGTTTTTTTAAAACACAGTACTGTATTAAATCTGCTTGCCTTTGAAAGCTGCTACTGCTGCTAAGTCAATTCAGTTGTGTTCGACTCTGTGCGACTCCGTAGACGGCAGCCCACTATGCTCCCCCGTCCCTGGGATTCTCCAGGCAAGAACACTGGAGTGGGTTGCCATTTCCTTCTCCAGTGCATGAAAGTGAAAAGTGAAAGTGAAGTCGTCAGTCATGTCCGACTCTTAGCAACCCCATGGACTGCAGCCCACCAGGCTCCTCCATCCAAGGGATTTTCCAGACAAGAGTACTGGAGTAGGGTGCCATCACCTTCTCTGGCCTTTGAAAGCTAGATAGTACTTATTCAAATCTTTCCTCTTGTGACGTCCTCAACCACATTTCAACTGGACTAAGTAACAGATTGATGGAATAAAGAGATATAACGTTCTGGTAATGAGCAATATTATTACTAGTATTCTTCCTAAGACCCTGGGAGATTAGACCAAACAGATGATTCTAATGATCACTTTCAGCTTACACAGAAATATTTCTGTCTATATTCTGAGGAATTCTCTGTTTTCAGTGACTCAAAGCACATTGCCAGCTTGCCTGGGGTCATTTATCGCTTCTTTTCCCAGTTGCAGGTCCCGTGGAGTAAGTCCTAACACAGCGATCGAGGCATCATGACTAATTTGCTAGTATTATTTACCTAAACAGGAATGTCTAACTTCAAGTTCGGAGAAATCTATAAAATTCAAGTAACTACTGAAAAAGAATGCATTGATGGAAGTTTTTGAATTCTTATTTTACTCTGTTGATTTAATTGCTAAATCATGCCACACTCTGTGACCCCATGGACTGTAGCTTGCCAGGCACCTCTGTCCATGGGATTTCCCAGGCAAGAGTACTGGAGTGGGTTGCCACCTGTTGATGAGACTTTAAAGAAATCTCAGGTCTCCTGCATTGCAGGCAGACGCTTTACCCCCTGAGCCACCAGGGAAGCCCATATCTGTCTGTATGTATACATCCAGCTTGTAGTTAAAGAAACTCATGTACCCGTCCAGGCAGCTATGGATAGGATGTAGTAGAACCTGGACGTTTTTGAGATTGTATTAGGTCAATAATTACACAAGTTACGAGAAACACAGACTCCGCTTCCTTCAATCCTCTAGTGACTGCTTGCATCATTTTATAAATAAGGATAGCAGGGAGTGGAGAGTCTCGGTAACACCCCCAGAGGAGCCGGGTATATAAGTCAGGCCAAGACAGGACCTTCATTTCCAAAACTGGGCTGAAGCACAAGCCACCCTGGTCACGTACGATCCTCTTCCCGCTCAGAGTCTCAGGTTCACGCAGGTCTGTGCGGCGTGTTAGCAGTGAGAAAATTCCGAGAGAGCTCTAACCACTGCACCGCCAGGGAACGCCCAGCATTTTCCCAGCTTAAAAACCCAAGACAGCTACTACCAAAATCCAAAGAAAGAAGAATATCTAAATGGCCACACACACACATACACACACAGATATAAACTTTTAAATATAAATATTTCTATATTACAAATATGTTGATTTATGTGTTTGTATATTATTTAAGTGTCTGTTAGAATACAAATATTCCTACTATATATATCTATGTTGCTTACTGTGACTTTCATATTGTATGTCTCAAACAATTTATACTACAAAAAAAAAAAAGAATATCTAAATGGCCAAATATACATATGCACAGACACAGATATTAAAATTTTAAATATAAATATTTCTATATTAAAATATGTTGATTTATATTTTTATACATATTATGTAAGTATCTGTTAAGATACAAATGTTCCTATTTTTTATATATATATATGTTTCTCACTGTGACTAATGTTGTAAGTCTCTAATATATACAATATATACTACAAAAAAATAAAAGGATATCTAAATGGCCAAACACACACAGACACAGATATAAAATTGTAAATATAAATATTTCTATGCAGGCTTCTCCGCCCATGGGATTTTCCAGGCAAGAGTACTGCAGTGGGGTGCCATTGCCTTCTCTGATATTAAAAATGTGATTTATATTTTTATATATACTATGTAAGTATCTGTTAAGATACAAATGTTCCTATTATATATATATCTCATTGTGACTTTCAGGTTGTACATCTTGAATACAAACAATATATACTACAAAAAGAAAAAAATAATATCAAAATGGCTAAATACACACATACACACATAGACAGAGATATAAAATTTTAAACATAAATGTTTATTTATGACAAATTGTTTATTTATATTTTTATATATCATATAAATGCCTGTTAAAATACAAATGTTCATATTATATATATCGGTGTTGCTCACTGTGACTTTTCATGTTTTCTGTCTCGAATACGTACTATATATACTACAAAAGGAAAGAACACTTAAGTGACCACCACACACATAGATAGACGTGCACACATATGTAAAAATTTAAATATAAATGTTTATATATTACAAATATGTTGACTTACATTTACATATATATGTTGTAAATGCAATGTGGCTTCCTGGGTGGCTCAGCCGGTAAAGAATCCGCCCGCAATACGGGAAACCTGGGTTCAATCCCTGGGTTGGAAAGATCCCCAGGAGAGGGGAAAGGCTACCCACTAAATGTCATATGTTGAATTATATATATTATATAGATATCTGTTAAGATACCACTAAATGTCATATGTTGGTTTATATTTATGTATGTTGTATAAACGTCTGTTAAGATACAAATGTTCATATTAAATATATATCTATGTTGCTCACTGTGACTTTCTTGTATGTTTCAAACACATACAATATATCACATATATTATATATATATATATTTAAAGGTACTCAGTCTCAAGGAAATGAAAAATAAAACCACTACATATAAGAATGACGAAGTTACTGAAATTTGGAAAGACTGGCTTTATCAAATGTGGACAAAATGTAGAGGAGGTAGACACCCACCAATGTCTGCTGACCCTAAAGACAATTTCTCAAAATGGAGCAAGGCCTGCCATCAGGGCCGTGAAAGAATGCAGCTCCCCGCCTCTTTACAGAACCGGCTAAGAGACGCGTCTGAGCAAATATGACATTTCCTGCTTCAGGACAGAAACCGCAGAGCTCAGATCCCAAACTGCATTCGGATTTAATCATCCCTATCTAAACCCAATCACGGGCTGCAGTTTAAACCAATTTGCTCTGCATTAAAGCTTCACAGGGAAGAGAAATTCCCTCCTGATTACCTGCGTCAACAGATAGTAAGCTAAGCCCGGGGAGAAAAGGGGGACACCGTCCATGCTGGGCAGGCTCTATCAGGCGGGTTCTATTTAACTGTATCTGGTAGCTGAGGAGGAAAGAAGGGTTCATGGCATGTTGGAAATGACCCTCCACCAGCCCCGGTCATCCAGAGTAACATGTGCAGACAATGAAAGAATGGTTACCAGTGGAGACACTGAGGTTGGGGAAATAGAGGGGCCTGGGAGGTATCAACTACTGTGTGTAACACAGGCTACAAGGATGTATTATACAACAGAGAGAATGAGCCAGCCTTTCTTTTTTTTTTAATTGGAGGCTAATTGCTTTACAATATTGTGGTGGTTTTTGCAGTACATCAACATGAATCAGCCATGGCGCACATGTGTTCCCCATCCTGAACCCCCCTCCCACCTCCCTCCCCATCCCATCCCTCTGGGTCATCCCAGTGCACCAGCCCCGAGCGCCCTGTCTCATGCGTCGAACCTGGACTGGTGAGCCGTTTCACATATGATAATATACATGTTTCCATGCTATTCTCTCAGATCGTCCCACCCTCGCCTTCTCCCACAGACTCCAAAATTCTGTTCTTTACATCTGTGTCTCTTTTGCTATCTTGTATATAGGGTCCTCATTACCATCTTTCTAAATTCCATATATTTGCATTAATATACTGTATTGGTGTTTTGCTTTCTGAGTTACTTCACTCAGTATAACAGGCTTGTTTCATCCACCTCATTAGAACTGATTCAAATGTATTCTTTTTAATGGCTGAGTAATACTCCATTGTGTATATGTCCCACAGCTTTCTTATCCATTCATCTGCTGATGGACATCTGGGTGGCTTCCTTGTCCTGGCTATTGTAAACAGTGCTGTGATGAGCATTGGGGTACACGTGTCTCTTTCAATTCTGGTTTCCTCGGTGTGCATGCCCAGCAGTGGGATTGCTGGGCCGTAAGGCAGTTCTACTTCCAGTGTTTTAAGGAATCTCCACACTGTTCTCCAGAGTGGCTGTAAAGTGTGTTAGTAAAGTGTTAGTCGCTCAGTCGTGCCCAACTCTTTGCGACCCCATGGACTGCAGTCCACCAGGCTCCTCTGTCCATGAGATTTTCCAGGCAAGGATACTGGAGTGGGTTGCCATTTCCTTCTCCAGGGGATCTTCCCCACCCAGGGATTGAACCCTGTCTCCTGCACTGCAGGCAGATTCTTTACTGACTGAGCTACAAGGGAAGCCCAGAGTGGCTGTACTAGTTTGCATTCCCACCAACAGTGTAAGAGGGTTCCCTTTTCTCCACACCCTCTCCAGCACTTATTTAAACAGACGATTTTGATAGATACATTTGAACAGATGAATGGGTGAAACATGGATGCATGGGATGGTTGGAGAAAAAGATAATAGATGATAGACATGCCAAGAGATATGTAAACAGATTAGGTGAAATGTCCGCATATTCCATGGGTTTGGACCATTGCATAATGCCGCTACAGTATCAGAGTACTTTCACCGAAAATTCCCCTGTGGCCCACCTCTTCCTCCCTCTTCCCTCCGTAACCCCTGGCAAGCACGGATCTTTTTACTGTCTGTCTCCATAGTTCTAGCCTTCTCAGAAGGTCATTGAGTTGGAATCCTACAGTACGTGGCTGATAATCAATTTTTAAAGTAATACCCCTAATTCCCTTCTTGGAAAGGAAACGGTCCTTTCTTTGATCAAAGCAATGCCTGAAAGGCTGCCATGTGTTGGATGTTCTACTGACATGAGCTCATTTAATTACTCCAACATCCTCCTGAATGAGGTCATAACATTCGAGTTTTGCCGGGTAGCTCAGATGTTCCAAGTTCAGGCAGGATGTGAGTGCAGGAGAGCCTTGAAATACAACCTTTTGTCATCCACTTCATCCTGGCTTAACGAGACCCCAGAGTCTGCTGCTGACTTTTAGGGCTGATGACCTTATACTCGGGTTTCCTTGGTGGCTCAGTGGTAAAGAATCTACCTGCCAACCCAGGAGACGCGGGCTCCATCCCTGGGTCGGGAAGATCCCCTGGAGGGGGGCATGACAACCCACTTTAGTGTTCTTGCCTGGGAGAATCCCATGGGCGGAGGGACCTGGCGGGCTACAGCCCATGGGGTCGCAAAGAGTCAGAGATGTCTTAGTGACTAAACAACAATAATGATACCCACTCTATTTCCAGCCAACCGTGGGCTCTAGACACATTAAAATGTGTGCAGAGCTGAGATATCCTGAGATAAATGTCTTTCCCTGCGTGATCTTTTTCCTTTTAATCTTATTGATTTGGCTGCATTGGGTCTTCGTTGCAACTCACAGGCTTGGTTGCCCCGAGGTACATAGAATCTTAGTTCCACGACCATGGATTGAACCGGCATCCCTTGCATTGAAAGGTGAAGTCTTAACCAATGGACCACCAGGGAAGTCCCCCTTATATGAGTGATCTTATTTAAGAAATAAGTCTATGTCGATGTGTAACAAAACGAATACAGTATTGTAAAGCAAAACAAACCAAAAAAATAAATATTAATTTAAAAAAAAAAAGAAATAAGACTAAGGCTGCTTGCGTACACAGTTCACGTTTTCCTGTCTCCGCTCTTCTGCCTGACTGAATTTCCTATGTAGAAAACCAAAATAATTTTGGACAAATTGCCTCGTGCAGACAGAGTTCTTAGTTGGAGAAATCAGAGGAAACAGGCATGAATTGAATAAGCTAAAAATGTTCAGCCCAGTCCTCTGCACACACAGGCGATGTCTTGCATTTTAACTGGATCTGATAGCTCAGCTGGTAAAGAATCCGCCTGCAATGCAGGAGACCTGCGTTTGATCCCTGAGTTGGGAAGATTCCGCTGGAGAAGGGAAGGGCCACCCACTCCAGTATTCTGGCCTGGAGAATTCCATGGACTGTCCATGGGCTCGCAAAGAGTAGGTCACGACTGAGCGGCTTTCACTTTCACTTTTCAACATTGTGGTGAAGAATTCTTTCCTCTCCCTTAGACATTGTAGGTGGATTTTACCCTGTAGTTTCACCACCAAATTGATGCTGTTCTTCAGTTACCAACTTCTGTCTGATTCTTTGCGACTCCATAGACTGCAGCCCACCAGGCCTCCTTGTCCATCACCAACTCCCAGAGCTTGCTCAAACTCATGCCCATCGAGTCCGTGATACCATCCAGCCATCTCTTCCTCTGTCGTCCCCTTCTCCTCCCGCCCCCAATCCCTCCCAGCATCAGGGTCTTTTCCAATGAATCAACTCTTTGCATGAGGTGGCCAAAGTATTGGAGCTTTCAGCTTTAGCATCATTCCTTCCAAAGAAATCCCAGGACTGATCTCCTTCAGAATGGACTGGTTGGATCTCCTTGCAGTCCAAGGGACTCTCAAGAGTCTTCTCCAACACCACAGTTCAAAAGCATCAATTCTTTGGCACTCAGCTTTCTTTATGGTCCAGCTCTCACATCCATACATGACCACAGGAAAAACCATAGCCTTGACTAGATGGACCTTTGTTGGCAAAGTAACGTCTCTGCTTTTGAATATGATTTGAACTCCTTGCTGTGCACATAGCTCTCAAGAGTCTTCTCCAGCATCCCTTGGGCCATCAAATAAAACACAACAGCATTATGGGTCTTGTCATATCTTGCCTAAATTAAACAGTAGAGTGATTCAGAAATCTGCGAGGGGGTCTGGGGGGACGTGTTGGGTCTGTCTTGGATGTGTGAGTTCTTATGGAAATCTCAGTTTCCCCTTTCTTCCAAAGCCCTTCCTTTTCAGTTCTCTGGGACCCCTTCTCTTTAATTCATCCATTCATTTGCTACATTGTACCTGACCCTTTGTGACCCCATGAACTGCAGCCCACCAGACTGCTCTGTCCATGGAATTTCCCAGACAAGAATGGGCTGCCAGCCAACCGGAGTGGGTTGCCATTTCCTCCTCCAGGGGATTTTCTGACCCAAGATTGAACTTTCATCTTCTGCAGGCTGGTTCTTTACCACTGAGCCACCTGGGAAGCCCATAATCAAGGATTAGGAGAAAGAAATCCAGATGACAAATGTGTGTGCAGGATCTCCAAAAGGGACTTCAGATTGAAATAGCCACAGGCAACCAAGAAAAAGCATAGATGTGAAGTTGCTGAGTTGGGTCCGACTCTTTGGGAACCCATGGACTGTAGCCTGCCAGGCTCCTCTGTCCATGGGCTTCTCCAGGCCAGAGTACTGGAGTGGGTTGCCATTCCCTTCTCCAGGGGATCTTTCTGACCCAGGGATCTAACTCTTGTCTCCTGCATTGGCAGGCACGTTCTTTACCACTAGCGCCTCCTGAGATGGATGACACAGCTGAGACTGTTTTCACCTTGGAGAGGGTCATGCTTCTACACGCAGAAACCAAGTAGGTCTCTGTGTTGTCATCCTGGGAAGGGTGGTGCCAAGATGAACAGGAGCCAGCCTCCTAACCTGTCTTGCAATCCCACAATCTTGCTCTCAGATGTTTGCGGAAAATAAAGGCGTCAACGTGCATTCGTGATATCCATGTGTTTCCCAGCATGAACTGTGATTTTTTTTTTTTTTGCTATCAAAAGTCTGTTCACGAGCTCTCAGATTCCATCACCGGCACACCGCCAAATGCTGAGTTTTGCAAACGGGGCGGCTCCTCTGCAAAGAGTGGAAATCAGTCTTGACTTGTTTGAAAACCTTTCTGATTAGATTGATTCAATTATGCTTTGTGCCTCTGAGCTATTTTGAAAGCTCAGTTAGCTCATCGTGAAGGAAATAGAGCGAGTGTTCCATATTCATTGCTAATGGATTCATGGCCCACCCACGGGGATGGGTAGAGTCAGATAGGGGGTTAGTATCTAACCTTTGACATTGAATCCAATCAAGACGGTGTTGCCACATCATCCATGAAGACTGACATCTAGAAAGTTTTTAAACATATAAAAAAAGAGAAATTTACTTCTGTCAGGTTTTGTTTTTTTTTTTTTTTTGAGCTTGTCTGCATCTAAGTCCTGTAAAGACAGAAGTAACCAGAAAGATTATTTATAAATAATGTAAGTATGATGTTAAATCCTAGGATAATCTCCTTCACTTGAACAAAAATGATGCCTTGTCTCCAGGGCTTAGGAAGGGTCTTGTCAGACACTGTAGACAGATGGATGCATAGAGAGATGTGACGGATTGATGGATGGCTAGATAGATATGATCGATGGGTGGATTACTAGACAGATGGGTAGATAGGTTTTCAGGACTGATGATAGGTAAATATGATAGATAGATGGGTGGATGGCTAGATAGGTAGATATTCAGGATAGATGAGAGACAGACAGACACATATGATGAGTGGATGACCAGATAGAAGGATAGATAGATATTCAGGATTAATGATGAATAGATAGATATGATGGATGGATGGATGGATGACTAGGTAGGTAGATGGATAGATAGATATGACGGATGGATGGCTAGATAGATATTCAGGATAGATGATAGACAGACAGATAGATATGATGAGTGGATGACCAGATAGATAGATAGATAGATAGATAGATAGATATTCAGGATTAATGATGAATAGATAGATATGATGGATGGGTGGATGGGTGCATGACTAGATAGGTATATGCATAGATAGATATATGGATAGATAGATATGATGGATGGGTGGATGGATGACTAGATAGGCAGATGGATAGAATTCAGGATTAATGATGAATAGATAGATATGATGGATGGGTGGATGACTAGGTAGGTAGATGGATAGATAGATATGACGGATGGATGGCTAGATAGATATTCAGGATAGATGATAGACAGACAGATAGATATGATGAGTGGATGACCAGATAGATGGATGGCTAGATAGATATTCAGGATAGGTGACAGACAGACAGATAGATATGATGAGTGGATGACCAGATAGATGGATAGATAGATATTCAGGATTAATGATGAATAGATAGATATGATGGATGGGTGGATGGGTGCATGACTAGATAGGTATATGCATAGATAGATATATGGATAGATAGATATGATGGATGGGTGGATGGATGACTAGATAGGCAGATGGATAGAATTCAGGATTAATGATGAATAGATAGATATGATGGATGGGTGGATGACTAGGTAGGTAGATGGATAGATAGATATGACGGATGGATGGCTAGATAGATATTCAGGATAGATGATAGACAGACAGATAGATATGATGAGTGGATGACCAGATAGATGGATGGCTAGATAGATATTCAGGATAGGTGACAGACAGACAGATAGATATGATGAGTGGATGACCAGATAGATGGATAGATAGATATTCAGGATTAATGATGAATAGATAGATATGATGGATGGGTGGATGGGTGCATGACTAGATAGGTATGTGCATAGATAGATATATGGATAGATAGATATGATGGATGGATAGCTAGATAGGATTGCAATAGATAGATCGATATGATGGATGGGTGGATGGATGACTGGATAGGCAGATGGATAGAATTCAGGATTAATGATGAATAGATATGGTGGATGGGTGGATGGATGACTAGATAGGCAGATGGATAGCTAGATATGCTGGATGGATAGCTAGATAGGCTTGAAATAGATAGATCAGTATGATGGATGGATGGATAGATACGATGTATGGATGGCTAGATAGATAGTCAGGATTGATTTGGACAGATCGATCAGTCAAGGCTACCACAAGTCTTCATCGTTACCAGTGGTTATCTGAAGAGTTTCTTGGGGGTCAGGGACACTCACGTGTCTTTCTCATCCCTTTCCATGCCATCTGGACATTGACTTTTCCCCGACAGTTCACCCCTGTCTTGCTGCTTCTGACCTCTGGGGAGGCTTTGCAACATCAGAGCATGACGCAATATTCCTGCCACGGCGATAAAGATAACAGACACGTCAGTTTGCAGAGATGCTCGGCGGCTTATTCCTCTCGATCCAAGTTCTGGGGCTGTCATCCTCGGGAGGTGCTAAGTGTCTGGCGCAAGGATGCCTTCAGTAAATCAGTCGTGGAAGAACACACTTTGTCTTTAAGAAAGAAACAAAGTGAAGTTGCTCAGTTCTGTCCGACTCTGCAACCCCTTGAACTGTAGCCTACCAGGCTCCTCCCTCTATAGAATTTTCCTGGCAAGAGTACTGGAGTGCGTTGCCATTTCCTTCTGCAGGGGATCTTCCTGACCCAGGATTGAACCCGAGTCTTCCGCATTGCAGGCAGCCGCTTTATTGTCTTTAAAGCTTTCTTTAAAGAGAATAGGGTGGGGCGGGGGGATTTACCTGGGGGCCCAATGGATAAGACTTCGCCTTCCAGTGAAGAGCCTGCGTGTTTGATCCCTGATCGGGGAGGAAGTAAGATCCCACATGCCTCCTGGACAAAAAAAAGAAAGACAGAAAAATCTGTCTTGTCTCCACATCTTCCGCTGCACGTATAATCTGCTGGCTTCTTGACAGTAGCCCTTCTGACAGGTGAGAAGCGTTATCTCACTGCGGTTTTGATTTCCGTTTCCCTGATCATGACCTATGTTGATGACCTTTTCATGTACCCCTTGTCGTCACCTGAGCGCCTTCTTTTCATCCGTGGAATAAGACTTCGCCTTCCAGTGAAGAGCCTGCGTGTTTGATCCCTGATCGGGGAGGAAGTAAGATCCCACATGCTTCCTGGACAAAAAAAAAGAAAGACAGAAAAATCTGTCTTGTCTCCACATCTTCCGCTACACGTATAATCTGCTGGCTTCTTGACAGTAGCCCTTCTGACAGGTGAGAAGCGTTATCTCACTGCGGTTTTGATTTCCGTTTCCCTGATCATGACCTATGTTGATGACCTTTTCATGTACCCCTTGTCGTCACCTGAGCGCCTTCTTTTCATCCGTGGAGGTCTCAGCAAAGAGGGCGACTGAAAGACACATCCATCTGCTAGGTGGTCACCCACCCTGGGGTAATCAAAGGTACTTACCCTTCCTCCAATTCTCACAGGGGGCCTTGCTTGATATATTCATTTTAAATTGTTAATTGGAGCATAATTGCTCTACGACGCTGTGTCAGCATCTGCTGTACAGCCCCGTGAATCAGCCACGTGTCTACACGTGCCTCCCTCTTGAGCCTCCCTCCCACCCCCCATCCGCCCCTCTGGGTCACAACCCAGGGGTCAAAACGTCATGTCCTACGTCTCCTGCTTTGGCAGGTGGGTTCTCTACCACTGGTGCCACCTGGGAAGCAGACATCAACGCAAAACCATAAACAGGCGTCTCCTGTGCAAACACAGTCGCAGCCACGATCTTTTCTTCTTGTGCTTAAGGAAGTGGCTGATAGCTGCTCACAAAACACTAGGGTTCTAGTTCCTCGAAGAGATTTTTACAGCTTTGAGAGAACTTGAAGGGCAGCAGTCTTGAGTTACAGAGCTCCGGATCAAACCCAAAGTCTTAGGAAGGTGATTCTTTGATGAGACTTGAAGATCCCAGGTTGTAACACACATGGTTCGTTTAATAGGTAGAGATTTATCTCTGTGTTCACAACACACCCAGGGGAAGCAGGGAAAGCAGAAATGTGTTGGTCCCTCAGTCCGACTCTTTGCGACCCCATGGACTGTAGCCAGCCAGGCTCTTCTGTCCATGGGTTTCTGCAGGCAAGGATACTGGGGCGGGTGGCCGTTTCCTCCTCCAGGGGATCTTCCCCACCCAGGGATCAAAACCCAGGTCTCTGGCACTGCAGGCAGGTTCTTTGCCATCTGAGCCCCCAGGTGCATAGGACTGTAATAAAGGGCAGTATTATAAATGTTTACCCATGGGAGATTTGATAAATCTGTGACAATAAATATATTTATAGAATATTATATGGCAGGTAAAAATGATCGGGCAGGTATTTATCTGATTAATTGGAAAAAAAAAAAACCAAACTATGAAATATCGTCGAGTCGAAACAACAAGTTACAAAGAGTCCCTGTTGTGGAATGCTGTTTGTGTTCACACATAAATAAGTCAGATATGTATTTTTGGTGTGTTAAAATATCTGAGATCTGCCAGGTCTTAGTTGCGACATAGGGGATCTTTAGTTGCTATGTGCCAACAAGCTGTGAGTTGCGGCATGTGGGATCCAGCTGCGTGACTGAGGATGAAGCCCGGGCCTCTTGCATTGCGAACATGGGGTCTTAGCCGTGGGCCACCAGTGAAGCCACGAAGAGGCATTCTTTTGTTTTTAACTTTTCCACACGCAGTGGATTTGACTATTTTTTTTGTTTGTTTCCCATAAGCATTGGCACCCCACTCCAGTACTCTTGCCTGGAAAATCCCAGGGACGGAGGAGCCTGGTGGGCTGCAGTCCATGGGGTTGCTGAGAGTTGAACACAACTGAGTGACTTCCCTTTCCCTTTTCACTCTCATGCATTGGAGAAGGAAATGGCAGCCTACTCCAGTGTTCTCGCCTGGAGAATCCCAGGGACGGGGGAGCCTGCTGGGCTGACTGGGCTCTTGCATTGCGAACACGGGGTCTTACCTGTGGGCCACCACTGAAGCCACGAAGAGGCATTCTTTTGTTTTTAACTTTTCCACACGCAGTGGATTTGACTATTTTTTCTGTTTGTTTGTTTCCCATAAGCATTGGCACCCCACTCCAGTACTCTTGCCTGGAAAATCCCAGGGATGGAGGAGCCTGGTGGGCTGCAGTCCATGGGGTTGCTGAGAGTTGAACACAACTGAGTGACTTCCCTTTCCCTTTTCACTCTCATGCATTGGCGAAGGAAATGGCAGCCCACTCCAGTGTTCTCGCCTGGAGAATCCCAGGGACAGGGGAGCCTGATGGGCTGCCGTCTCTGGGGTCGCACAGAGTCGGACACAACTGAAGCAATTTAGCAGCAGTAGCAGCAGCAGCATAAGCATTATCAACCTGTTTATCTAAAATGGAGAGAGAAAAATGAAAAAGGAGAAAATCATCTTTGTGGCAGGGGGAGCCTCTTTGTCTCCCTGTGCACCTTGCTATTTTATGAAAGCCTTAAGTAAATGACAACCCACTCCAGTATTCTTGCCTGGAAGATCCCGTGGATGGAGGAGCCTGGTAGGCTGCAGTTCATGGGGTTGCAAAGAGTCGGACCGGACTGAGCAACTTCACTCTCACTTTAAGAACACATGGGTGGTCTAATAATGCTCGCAAAAACAGGTGTGAGTCTGTTGTGAGACCTCTTTAAATGGGACGAAACGATTGCGTGTGCTTCCGTGTGTTTGATAGGTCAGGTGGCTTCTTTACTGTCTGAGCCAGCAGGGAAGCCCTCGCGATTACTGGAGAGGGAAGACACTTCCCCTATACCCTCCTAGGGTCTTTAGGCAATCTAAATTAAATTAGCATGAGACAGATGAACAGGAGAAAATCAAATGTTTAAATACATGTATACTTTGCCGACTAAGGTCCGTCTAGGCAAGGCTATGGTTTTTCCTGTGGTCATGTATGGATGTGAGTTGGACTATGAAGAAGGCTGAGCGCCAAAGAATTGATGCNATGGCTGGGTAATATTCCATTGTGTATATGTACCACAGCTTTCTTATTCATTCGTCTGCTGATGGACATCTAGGTTGCTCTCATGTTCTGAGCCAGCCTTTTGCAATCACTGTAAATCCAGTGCAACCTACAAAATTTATATAAAAACTAAAAAATCATTTAAAAGAAAAACCAAAGAGACAAGAAAACCCAATGAGTCTGATATGTGAGTATGTTGCCACAAATTATCACAAAGGTCATGAGATAGAAGTGTTGGATTTTATATTAAAAAAAAAAAAAACAGCCCTGTGAGAGAGCCCCTCTCACCAACACTGGTCGTCATATACTTTACATTTTTACCAGTTTTCTAGGCAAATATTATGCAGAATTATAGCTCTACTTTATCTACCTTTGATTTCTGAAAGTGAAAGTCGCTCAGTCGTGTCCAACTCTTTGCAACCCCATGAATTGCAGCACTCCAGGCCTCCCTGTCCATCATCAACACCCCGAGCTTGCTCAAACTCATGTCCATTGAGTTGGTGATGCCATCCAACCATCTCATCCTCTGTCGTCCCCTTCTCCTTCTGCCTTCAATCTTTCCCAGCATCAGGGTCTTTTCCAGGGAGTCGGCTCTTTGCATCAGGTGGCCAAAGTACTGGAGCTTCAGCTTCAGCATCAGTTTGTGATGAACTTCTTACATAAGACCTGTGCCCTGCCTGAATCATTTTGCCGGGTGCTATAAAGTGATAATCCATGTTTTTCCTCTTTTCCTTCCCTCAGCGACTGGAGATGTTGCCTTTATATTTCAAACCTCCACAAACACGGGCACACAGCTACACACCCCTTAGACTCTGCGGGGATCATTGCTGGGTGTATTAGTTTTTTAACTGAAACTGTGTTATGTTCTTGCTAACATTACTCTCATCCTTTTGCCTGGTTTTCCTAACATTTGCCTTGATCTCTAAGCACACTTGGGTTTCCCTGGTGGCTCAGAGTAGGTAATGGTGGCCCACTCTAGCATTGTTGCCTGGAGAATCCCATGGACAGAGGAGCCTGGCTGGCTACAGTCCATGGGGTCCCAAAGAGCCAGAAACGACTGAGCCACTCAGCAGCTATAAGCATATTTACAGCAATTCTGATTCAGAAGCATTTGCCTTCAGCCCTTGTCCACCCCAATTTCCTTTCCCAGTTTACTTTCTAAGTTAATTTCTTGGCTGTTGGCATTACATCTCTAAGTGCATTATTAGCTGGAGAGCATGACTTTTCCCTTGTGAAGCTAGTGTTGGTGCCTCTCTTGTGAAAACACCTGTCCTCGGGGAACTGTGAGGTCCTGAGCTGGCTGCTCCTTCCCCCCAGATTCTAGAAGGTTGTCTCCCCTTCGGTCAGAGTTCTGAGGTGGCCAGCACAGTTCACATTCTTCCTGCAGTGGGACGGGTTTGCAGGATTTTATTTGGCCTGGGGTAGATCTCTTTGATGGGGAGCCCAAGGTTCCTTCTTTGATCAAAAGTTTTCTTCTCCTTGTCCTTCTTTGGCTTCTGGTTTACAGGGTCTCGTTACGTTGGAATGCTCACTCTCCCATCTTTATTTTTTACTTATCTTTCTGTTTCTTGCTCTACTCAATTTTCCTACTTTCTGGGGTTGGTGTTCCATTCAGTCACTCAGTCGTGTCCAACTCTTTGCGACCCCATGAATCGCAGCACGTGTTTGCAGGATTTTATTTGGCCTGGGGTAGATCTCTTTGATGGGGAGCCCAAGGTTCCTTCTTTGATCAAAAGTTTTCTTCTCCTTGTCCTTCTTTGGCTTCTGGTTTACAGGGTCTCGTTACGTTGGAATGCTCACTCTCCCATCTTTATTTTTTACTTATCTTTCTGTTTCTTGCTCTACTCAATTTTCCTACTTTCTGGGGTTGGTGTTCCATTCAGTCACTCAGTCGTGTCCAACTCTTTGCGACCCCATGAATCGCAGCACGCCAGGCCTCCCTGTCCATCACCAACCCCCAGAGTTCACTCAGACTCGTTTCCATCGAGTCCGTGATGCCATCCAGCCATCTCATCCTCTGTCGTCCCCTTCTCCTCCTGCCCCCAATCCCTCCCAGCATCAGAGTCTTTTCCAATGAGTCAGCTCTTCGCATGAGGTGGCCAAAGCACTGGAGCTTCAGCTTTAGCGTCGTTCCTTCCAAAGAAATCCCAGGGTTGATCTTCAGAATGGACTGGTTGGATCTCCTTACCTCCTCATAATTGCTTTTTATTTCAACAATTCAGTTTTCTTTAAAAGTCATCTGTGGTTGTCTCCACAGTTTAAAAAAAAAATTTTTTTTTTTGGTCTTCATTCTTTAATCTCTAATTTCAGTTTGTTTCTCCATGACTTTCCTTTCTACTCTATAGATACACGTCATCTTGAATAGTGTGTGTGTACGTTGATGTGTGTGTGTGTGTATGGGTTAATGAATGAGAACTTTTTGAAACATTACCCTTGCATCTTTCAATACTTTCTGGCCTAGAGATTACCCCTTTGAGTGAGGCAACTTGTTCCATATCGATCTTCAGCTGATTACGTAGGACAAATCTGAGTGGGTTCATAAGGTGAGATGTTCAAACTCATATTGATACTCTAACCTGAAATCTCCAAATACGTATTTAACATAATGTGGATCAACTATTAATAGTCTTTACCCTGCATTTTTACATCATATTAAATCACAAGCATTGCTTCCTTTTGCGGCCACACGACGTATATCAAAGCATGATCATATTATTTAGACAATTTACATTTCCCCTGGAGAAGGGAAAGGCTATCCACTCCAGTCTTCTGGCCTGGAGAATGCCATGGACTGTGCTGTCCATGGGGTCACAAAGAGTCGGACACGACTGAGAGCCTTTCACTTTCTTGTGTTTTTTCGGTATAATAGACAATATGGTGACTATGCTGTTTCGTTGAGTCGCTCAGTCAGTCGTGTGTGACTCTTTGCAATCCCATGGACTGTAGCCCTCGAATCGCCTCTGTCCGTGGGATTCTCCAGGCAAGAATACTGGAGTGGGATGTCATTTCCTTCTCCAGGGGATCTTCCCAGCCCAGGGATCAAACCACCATCTCCTGCATGGGCAAGTAGTGTTTGTTTTTTTTTTTACCTCTGAGCCAGCGGATGCATACAAATCTCTTAACTGCTTTTCTGACAGTTTCTTCAGGAAATACTCCTAACACTGAAACTAGTTGGTCAAACGTTATGGACACTATAAACAATGCCAGTGCCTGAGTGGCTTTTCAGGAATATTCTAAAATGTTCCCAGTTCTACTAAGAGGTTATGAGATGTCAGCTTGTTGAGTAAAATGCTTTGCATGTTTTTCTTGCTATAATGCAGGAAGTTGTTTTTCACACTAACAACCAACAGCCATCTGCTTTTTTTCCCCTTCCCTTTTCATTTACAATCTGTGTCACTCATCCATGGTTTTGCTCTGGAATTAGATAATTCCTTCTTCTAAGTGCTCCTGTAAGATGAGAAACCACAACAGTATCTGTTTTTATATCTATTGCAATTGATGTTCATTGTGTGGAATGTTTTCTCTGATAAACTGGGTTGGAAAATTTTTTGTCATCTGGGGATACTCAAATCAGTTATGCTTGAACTATCGTGACCTGCAAGCTTGCTCAGGCGCTCAGTTGTGTCTGACTCCCTGTGACCCCATGGACTGTAACCCACCAGACTGCTCTGTCAGTGGGATTTCCCAGGCAGGACTACTGGAGCAGGTTGCCATTTTTTCCTCCAGGGGATCTTTTAGACTCAGGGATAGAAACTGTCTCTCCCACACTGGCTCAGAGGATTCTTAATGAGCCACCAGGAAAGCTGGGGTGTGTGCGTGTATGCATGTAAAACACTATCATGAAGGCTTATCAGCACCCATGCAAAAGTTGGGGAATAATTCTGTACATTGTAGCCAACCAATACCATCAAAATCCTCTCCTACTTTAATGATCTATATCCCCCACCCTCCTGAAAACAAGATACAGAAAAATATATATGTTGCAATCGATTTTTGCTGCACTGTCAAAAGCACATCACACTCAGGTCACACCTACTGCTTGGGTGGTTTTCTCTTTAAGACACATGTTGCTTCCCTAACATGGTCTGGGTCAGAGATTGTTCTCAACTTGTAAAAGACCAGCAAGGAAGGTGATTTTTTTTTCTGAGGAATGGTTGAGTCATCGAACAGGGCACTAACACTCTGAGGAGATCGGACTAAGGTTTTCACGGGCTTTTTAGGAGTGGATCATTTTGGCTCATATTCGGCTCAAGTCCATGTGAATTTGGGGGCATTTCTGGGCTTCGCTGGTGGCTCAGACAGTAAAGTGTCTGCCTGTAATGAGGGAGACCCAGCTTCAATCCCTGGGTCAGGAAAATCCCCTGGAGAAGGAAATGGCAACCCACTCCAGTGTTCTTGCCTGGAGAATTCCATGCATTGAGGAGCCTGGTGGGCTACAGTCCACGGGGTCGCAAAGAGTCGGACATGACTGAGTGACTTCACTTTGCTTTTGCTGAGGATTTACCTGAATTCAGAGAAAGAGACACTGACATTGTTCTTGTAGAAACTTCATTCATGTCCAAACCTGCCTGTAGCCAAGTACCATATCATTATACGATGTTTGCTGGGAGTTTCTTGAACAAAAAAGCAATTTTCCTTCTTTGACGTGGTTTCGTGTTGATTAATTTTCCACCTGTATGCTTTGCTGTGACTGCATTATTTGCTCTTGCACTGGTCATATGGTATTTATATACGTGTGTGTTTGCACGCACATGGCAAGCCACTGCTGTCAGGACCAACGCTTTGTGACCCTATGGACTGTAGCCCACCAGGCTCCTCTATGCATGAGATTCTCCAGGCAAGAAGACTGGAATGAGATGCGGTTTCATTCTCCAGGTGATCTTCCTGGCCCAGGGACTTGAATTCGTTCTCTCTTATGTTTCCTGCGCTGGCAGTAGATTCCTTACTATTAGCGCCACCTGGGAAGCCTGTGACCTAATATTAAATATCATCGCTTTGTTGGAATAAACTCCATTTGGAAATGCTGTGTATTTCCTGACTGGTGCATCAAAGTTGCTAATGTTTTCTTTTTCTCATTGCCTATGTATGCTTGATGGAAGTTTGAGTTTAATTATCCTGTATTTCATTTTGGAGAAGGAAATGGCAACCCATTCCAGTATTCTTGCCTGGAAAATCCCATGGACGGAGGAGCCTGGTGGGCTACAGTCCACAGGATCGCAAAGAGTCGGACACGACTCATGGGAGTAATATGTCACTTGAAATTTTCGCAGAATGTGCCTTTTGAATCAATCACACGTCATGTAATTCGGGGTATGTATTTCTTCACTCCCTTGTAATTTGCAGTGTGAAATTGATGAGTTTTTCTCTTTTATTGAGTTAATATTAGTAACATATTTTCTAGGAAATAAGTACTTTATTTTAGATAAAATAATTTGTGGTAATAAAGCCGATCAGTATTTCCTCTTGTCATTAGTATCTGTTGTTATTTTGCTGTATCTCAACAAGGAATGATTTCATCAAAAAATCCTGTAGTTTCTGGGACTTCCCTGGAGGTCCAGTGGCTAAGACTCTGCATGCCCAGGGCAGGAGTTCTGGGTTCTATTCCAGGTCAGGAAACTATAACATGCCACAACACAGACCTGGTACAGCCAAATAAATTAAAAATAAAAAATCCTCCAGTTCTACAGAAGAGAAAGGCTTCTGTGAGGAGCAGATTTTCTGCCTTCTATGAGGGTGCCATCTCTTTGCACCTGAAAACTAACTAATAATGGAACCCTACCACAGTTGTCTTTTATATTTCTAGTTTTTGAATATAAATTTAATAGGAAAAATTAGATGGAAGGCTTTTAACTCATGCAGTTGTTATTCATTCTTTTTTTTTTTTTTTTTGGTAACCTGAAGCCAATTTTCTTAGCAATTTTGTTTCCAGGGCCTCATTAGGGAAATGATCTTTTCATGCTCCGCTCCACTGTTCATTTGCTTCTAGTGACAGGTAAGTGTCAGCTGGTGTGCCCGGAAAGTGACACAGATGAGCCCAAACTGCTAAACAAAAGGTTACAGGAAGACCCAAGTGTTAACAACAGACTCATTCCATCCTAACACCCAGAGTCTGACTCTGCACAGGTCCATCAAGGAAGATGCTTCATATATGTTTATGTATAACTGAATCGGGCTTCCCAGATGGCTCAGTGGTAAAGAATTCTCCTGCCAATGCAGGAAACATGTCTCTTCCAGTAGTTATACACAGATTTGGGTCATGTGTGGGTTTGGAAGGACTGATGCTGCAGCTGAAGCTCCAGTGCTTTGGCCACCTGATGCAAAGAGCTGACTCGCTGGAAAAGAACCCTGATGCTGGGAAAGACTGAAGTTAGGAGGAGAAGGGGATGACAGAGGAGGAGTTGGTTGGATGGCATCACTGACTCGTTGGATGTGAGTTTGAGCAAGCTCCGGGAGTGGGTGATGCACAGGGAGGCCTGGCGTCCTGCAGTCCATGGGATCACAAAGAGTCAAAAATGACCACATCTGAACAAACCCAATAATCGTTCTACAATACGGTGTTGGCTTCCGCCATACAATCCCGTGAATCAACCACAAGTACACACACGTGCCTTCCCTCCTGAACCTTCCCCCCACCCCATCCCACCTCTCTAGGTTGTCCCAGAGCCCCGGGCTGAGCTCTCTGGACCCACACAGCAGCCTCCCAGAGACCCACCACCCCACACATGCTACCCCCTTGTCTCTCCCCCCCCTCTCCCTTCCCCACTGTGTCCACAGCTCTGTCCTATAGTTCTACGTCTATTTCTTCCTTGCAAATAGGTTCCTCAGTACTTTTTTTTCTAGATTCCGTATATATTTCATTTTTCTACGTTCCGCATATATTTCACGTGTTAATATGTGACATTTGTTTTCCTTACTTCACTCTGTATAGCACGCTCTAGGTCCATCTACCTCACTAGAATGGACTCAAATGCATTCCTTTAGTGGCTGAGTAATATTCCATGGGACGTACGTACCACAACTTCTTTATCCATTCATCTGCAGATGGACATCTAGGTTGCTTCCGTATCCTAGCTATTGTAAACAGTGCTGCTAGCTCATGAATTCTCAGTCACTCCCTGTTGGAATAACCCAGCAGGCTGAATCACTGCTCTTTAGATGCTGATAGTTCTCTCTTGCAGAAGGAGCACTGTATTCTGCTCTTATAAGTAGTCTCTATGTTCTGATAACTATCTGGCATTAGCGTTGACAGGTCACCTCTGCTGTTGAAACACACAAAATGCTCACAAGGATGGTGAAGAACCCTCTTCTCTGCAACTCTCTCCCTTTCCAGAGCTTTCTGTGTGCTTGTAAGCAAATGTCAAGCTGTTCCCATTCTGTTTAAAGTCCTGATTGGTGAATCATTTTTGTCTTTACCAGTTCCCTGATTCTGGGCTGGCCTTCCTTCATAAAAACCTGTCTCTTTGAATATTTTATTTGTTTCTTTAATTTTTCAACTGTGTCAGGTCTTAGTTGCAGCCTGTGGGATCTAGCTCCCTGACCAGGGATTGAACCTGGGCCCTCTACACTGGGGGTGCAGAGTCTTGGCCACTGGGCCACCAGGGAAGTCTTTGAAACTGTCTCTTTGAGCAATTGAATTTGAAGATCCCCTTGCAGAGATGCTTATGGGATGGTTTATGTTTCAGGTCTTTGCTTTTATTTCTTCTCTGTAATGTACCTTCAAGACATGGGAATGTCAGGCCACCTGACCTGCCTCCTGAGAAATCTGTATGCAGGTCAAGAAGCAACAGTTAGAACTGGACATGGAACAACAGACTGGTTCCAAATAGGAAAAGGAGTACATCAAGGCTGTATATTGTCATTCTGCTTATTTAATTTATATGCAGAGTACATCATGAGAAATGCTGGGCTGGACTAAGCACAAGCTGGAATCAAGATTGGCAGGAGAAATATCAATAACCTCAGATATGCAGATGACACCACACTTATGGCAGAAAGTGAAGTGAACTAAAAAGCCTCTTGATGAAAGTGAAATTGAAAACGTGGCTTTATACTCAACACTCAGGAAACTAAGATCATGGCATCACTTCATGGCAAATAGATGGGGAAACACTGAAAACATTGTCAGACTTTATTTTTTGGGGCTCCAAACTCACTGTAGTTGGTAACTGCAGCCATGAAATTAAAAGACACTTGCTCCTTGGAAGAAAAGTTATGATCAATCTAGACAGCATACTAAAAAGCAGAGACATTACTTTGCCAACAAAGGTCTGTCTAGTCAAGGCTATGGTTTTTTCAGTAGTCTTGTATGGCTGTGAGAGTTGGACTGTGAAGAAAGCTGAGTGCCAAAGAATGGATGCTTTTGAAGTGTGGTGTTGGAGAAGACTCTTGAGAGTCCCTTGGACTGCAAGGAGATCCAACCAGTCCATCCTAAAGAAAATCAGTCCTGAATATTCATTGGAAGGACTGATGCTGAAGCTGAAACTTCAATCCTTTGGCCACCTGATGCAAAGAACTCACTCATTTGAAAAGACCCTGATGCTGAGAAAGATTAAAGGCAGGAGGAGAAGGGGACAACAGAAGATGAGATGGCTGGATGGCATCACCAACTCGATGGACATGAGTTTGATTGAACTCTGGGAGTTGGTGATGGACAGGGAGGCCTGGCATGCTGCAGTCCATGGGGTCGCAAAGAGTCAGACTCAACTGAGCAACTGAAGTGAACTCAATGTACCTTTGGAGCTTCTCTGAGAGCTCAGTTGGTAAACGACCCTCCTGCAAGGCAGGAGAGCCTGGTTTGATCCCTGGATTGGGAAGATCTGCTGGAGAAGGGATAGGCTACCCACTCCAGTATACCTGGGCTTCCCTTGTGTCTCAGCTGGTAAAGTATCTGCCTGCAATGCAGGAGAGGGGGGCTCCATCCCTGGTTTGGGAAGATCCCCTGGAGAAGGGAAAGGCTACCCACTCCAGTATTCTGGCCTGGAGAATTCCATGGACTGTATAGTCCTTGAAGTCACACACAACTGGCGACTTTCACTTTACTTCAGTGTACCTTCACTTTCCAAGCAAGAAAAGCTCATGTACAGCATTGAATCTGAGCCAGTTCAGAACCCACATAAGAGCTCTTTCATTCCCCTTCCAAGAGGCATCAAAACACAGGCTTCCTTCTGATAAGCCTCTACAAACATTAATAATATAGTATAAATCCTTTCATTAATGCAAAAGTTAATAGTTGTGAAGTGTTATTCAGTATTCTTATCTTAGAACAATGTCAAGAAATCTAGACTCGATTCGTAATTGACCTTTCTTTTAAATATGAAGCTGATTAGACACCATCATTTTCATGTAATTCAGCGCTTTTACGAGGGGCTTTGTTTTTCCAAGTGGGTTTAGGTTAAATGATTTTGAGTCAAATATAAGGACTATTCAAGTAGAAGTCTTGATAAAGAGCTCTCTTTAGACATTTTCATGAGAAACCCCGCACACAATGTAATTTCATTATATTTCCTCGGAACTGTTGGTACTTTTAGTTTATATCCTATTTTTTTTTTTTTTTTTTTTTTTTAGCACTCTCGGTTTGGTCTGTTTTTCCTTCAGATCTCACATTCCATGAAGCCATTCTCTGCTGTATACCAGAAAGCCCTGCCTATTGGAGGTCAAGTCTATTCATTTAAGGTTTTAATAACCAAGGATAAAAGAGAAGGGGCTGACGGAGGATGAGACGATTGGATGACATCACTGACTCGATGGACATGAGTTTGAGTAAGCTCCAGGAGCTGGTGATGGACAGCGAAGCCTGGCATGCTGCAGTCCATGGGGTTGCAAAGAGGCAGAAACGACTGAACAACTAAATTGAACTGAAGCTATCACGAACGTAGACAGTGTATTAAAAAGCAGAGACATCACTTCACCAACAAAGGTCCATATAATCAAAGCTATCGTTTTTCCAGTAGCTCAGATGGTAAAGCATTCACCTGGATTGTAGGAGACCTGGGTTTGATCCCTGGGTTGGGAAGATCTTCTGGATGAGGAAATGGCAACCCACTCCGTATTCTTGTCTGGAGAATTTTATGGACAGAAGAGCCTGGCAGGCTATAGTCCATGCGGTCAGAAAGAGCCAGACACGACTGAGCAACTAACACAGACATATGGTTTTTCCAGTAGTCATATATGGATGTGAGAGTTGGACCATGAAAAAGGCTGAGCCCTGAAGAATTGATGCTTCTGAACTGTGGTGCTGGAGAAGACTCTTGAGAGTCCCTTGGACTGCAAGGAGATCCAACCAGTCCATCCTAAAGGAGGTCAATCCTGATTGTTCATTGGAAGGACTGATGATGAAACTGAAACTCTAATCCTTTGGCCACCTGATGTGAAGAGCCTGACTCATTGGAAAAGACCCTGATGCTGGGAAAGATTGAGGGCAGGAGGAGAAAGGGATGACAGAGGATGAGATGGTTGGATGCCATCATCAACTCAATGGACATGAGTTTGAGCAAACTCCAGGAGATAGTAGAGGACAGGGAAGCCTGGCATGCTGCTGTCCATGGGATCACAAAGAGTCGGACATGACTGAGGACTTAATAACAACAATCTAGAATGATATTTAGTAAACTTTCCTGCTCTGCAAAGTGGAGAGGAAACTAGATTATAGAAGACTATATACCACAAGTTCCCAGATGGGAAGCCCTCTACCAAGGTCACAGGACCAAAACCTCTAGAGTTAACCAAGTCCCTTAGCAACTATTGCTATGAGCCCCCGTGACCTAAATCAGCCTTTCTTGAACTCCATATTGGGTAAAATACCCACCCTATAGCATGCTAAGGAGTTCCCAGGCAGCACTAGTGGATAAAGAATCCACCTGCTGATGCAGGAGACATGAGTCAAGGGCTTGATCCCTGGGTCAAGAAGGTCCCCTGGAGAAGGACATGGCAACCCACTCCAGCATTCTTGCCTGGAGAACCTCATGGACGGAGGAGCCTGGTGGGCTACAGTCCACGAGGTTGCAGAGTCAGACATGACTGAGCGCGTGCACACACAGCATCCTAACCAATCACCCAGTGCCACCCCCTCAGCATAATTTTTTTTTTTTTTTGTCTTGAGGGTCAAAAAATTGGTTATTAACCCACGCAAGGGGATGGCTCTCCCTGGTCTGTGAGGAGTTTGGCCTTTTGTGCTCACAATGCCCACATTATCTCTGCTCTTTGCTCTTAATAAAGTCACTCCCTTCTGAAAAAGCTCTGTATTTGGAAAATCTTTCCCAGCCCACCAGCGGACCATGTCACTTGATTCCGATCATGGCCTTGATGTTGGCTGGCCATAGACATTAGCGGGCAAAAGGCCAACGAGCTTCATTTCCAGTTTCTTCTGCTATCAAATAGCGACAGGAAGACTATTTTCTTGCTCTGCCTAATGACTTTTTTCCGTCCCCCTCTGTAAGAAAGAAATAAGACCATAGCTCTGCAAGAATTCGGTAGACACTAAAATGTCATATTCTCACAAGCTGGGCTGTGCAGTTTGCCTGAGGCATGTTCTTATCCACCACAGCTAACGCCCTGCTTCTAGTCAGGTCGGAAGAAGAATACAGCAGCGAGAAGACCCACTCATGAATCTCTTTGATGTGTGTGATTTTCATTTCAGTCACTGTTGGGATTAGGAAATGTTTCTGCTTTTTCCTTCTGTGTCCAGAAAAAAAAAAAAAAGAAAGAAAGGCATTTTAAAACCTGCCTTCTTTTGTACTACGTGATGAACTCCAAGGGTTGGAACAAACAAGCATTCATGTAGTCATCCAAATGGATTCGTTTATTTACGGGCTCAGGGATGTTCACGGTTATCCTTACGTCCCAAAACAACTGTCTGGGGAAAGCCCATTAAACTTTTCCGTACAATCCCAAAACACCCTCCTTTTTTTTCCTAATGACAAATGGAGTATTTCCCACCATATCAATGATAAGGCCGGCACAGTCATCACAGCCAGGCTGCCCTTTCAATTGTGAATTTCTAAGCCCAGAGGGTGCTGAGCAAGAACAATGCCTGCTATCAGGCCACCCGCTGAGCTGCAGCCACTGGAGAACTGGGGGGTGGGAGTTAGGGGACAAAGGAGCACGTGTACACCCGTGGCGGATTCATGCTGATGTATGGCAAAACCAATACAGTATTGTAAAATAAAGTAAATAATAATAATAATAATAAAACCAGGATACTGGCCCCAGATTGCTGATATGCATGTGAAAGGAAGGGTTTCAGTGAGCCCAGACTCTTGCAAATTCCCCTACACAGAAAAGCACAAAATTCCTTCACTCGACATACCTGGTTTCTATAATTAATAACTTTCTGATGTTCAGGCTACCTGCCTCTTGTTGCAAACTTCTGTATAACCTGACTCCTCCTCCACTCACATACACACGTACCTCCTCTGACAAGTTTTCTCGAGATCACTTGAGATGCCATATCCTGAAAATTCTCGCCAAATCAAATATGTCTCATCATCATCAACGCTGGGACTATCTTTTTAAGTCGACACTAAGGCTGACTTGGAGACACGGGATGGGCAGTCGAAGTGAAAGAATGGGGGCGGTTAGGACCACAGAGAACTTCAGGTACCAGCCACTGCCAAATCCACATGCGCTTACAGTGTCTGAAGCACTCAGGTGTGCAGACTCAATTATTCTGCAGCTCAGTGATTAATTAGAGATTTAGAAGGGAAAAAAAAATGAAAGCCCTAAAATCTATCTACGCTGCTTACATGATGTATGAACATATTCACCTGCTTGGTTCTATTAAGAATTTTTCTGTGTAAAATCTTACGTTTTCCTCCCGTGATAGAGCAGTTTCGCAGTCTTGAATTCTCAGAGTCAAACACCTCATTCCTCTTTGTCTCATCATCATCAACGCTGGGACTATCTTTTTAAGTCGACACTAAGGCTGACTTGGAGACACGGGATGGGCAGTCGAAGTGAAAGAATGGGGGCAGTTAGGACCACAGAGAACTTCAGGTACCAGCCACTGCCAAATCCACATGCGCTTACAGTGTCTGAAGCACTCAGGTGTGCAGACTCAATTATTCTGCAGCTCAGTGATTAATTAGAGATTTAGAAGGGAAAAAAAAATGAAAGCCCTAAAATCTATCTACGCTGCTTACATGATGTATGAACATATTCACCTGCTTGGTTCTATTAAGAATTTTTCTGTGTAAAATCTTACGTTTTCCTCCCGTGATAGAGCAGTTTCGCAGTCTTGAATTCTCAGAGTCAAACACCTCATTCCTCTTCCCTGGCTCATTAAGGCCCCCCTCCCATCCCCAACAGGCCTTGAGAAAATATGGTATTGCCTTTCAGTTTTCTCCCATAATGAGTCATTAGAAATGACTTGAGTAGGTCTGCGTATACAAAGGCAACATACAACGCAGTAACTGTATTGTGATGAAAACCAGAATGTATGGGGACTTCCCTGGTGGCTCAGACAGTAAAGAATCCGCCTGCAATGCGAGAGACCTGGGTGTGATCCCTGAGTCGAGAAAATCCTCTGGAGGAGGGCATGGCAACCCACTCCAGTATTCTTGCCTGGGACATTCCACGGATGGAGGAGCCTGGCGGGCTGCAGTCCATAGGGTCACCAAGAGTTGGACACGACTGAGCGACTAACTCTTTCACTTTCAAGGGAGCTGAGATCTTACCCACCTCGTGGTCAAAAGCCCAGAACGTAAACAATAGGAGCAATATTCTAAGAAATTCAGTAAGGACTTTTAAAATGGTCCACATTAAAAAAAAAAAAAAAATCTGTAAAAAATGTGAAAAAGGAAAGACTCTAATGCAAATCACCCTCTTAGTGATGGTGGAAGTGGTTTAGTCACTAAGTCATGCCCAGCGCTTGTGACCCCATGGACTGTAGCCCACGAAGCGCCTCTGTCCATGGGATTTCTCAGGAAAGAATTCTGCAGTGGGTTGCTATTGTCTTCTCCCGGGGATCTTCCCGATCAGGGATTGAACCCTAGTCTCCTGCATTGCAGGCAGATATTTTACCCAGTGAGCCACCAAGGAAGGCTTCTGAGTGTTGCATTTAAGCTGAATCATGAATTATACCAAAATCTGGGCTTAAGAACTATGATTGCATTAGAAATACGTACTATATTGCTTTTTTCTTGGTCCCTTCGTACATTCAGTCTCTATATTAAGATTTGTTCTGTCAGTTCACGGGCACTGTTGATTATTATTATTATTTCAACCAGAGAGTAGAGTGAGTCATGATTAACTTCAGAATGCTCGGAATAAGAACGTAATTGTCCGCTGATGCCTGTGAGCAGTGTACGACAGATCCCATTGGGAATAATTTTTACTCTAATGCAAAAAAAATCACTCAAATAGCTCATGCTTTTCAATTAAATTCTGTGGCATAATAAAAGGAGCAAAATATGGCTGCTGGCATTGCATTAATATTATGAATATACCCTTAAATGAAAATTGCCCATGGAAGCACAAATGGGTACATTTTGGAAATCTGAGTGTGGGATGCAATTTTGAAAACTGTAATAGACACGCCATTACCGACATATAGACAGCTTTCAATTTACTCATAGTTCATGCCAGCGAGTATTAGGTTTAGAGAAAGTGCAGTTTGCACCAGAACCCAAGAATTGAAATAATCTGTGGAATTGAAATAAGGGGCTGTTTAACCAGGTAAAACTGTTCCTAATACAGCAGAAATTTCAGAATCAGTTCATAATGGCCCACTTGTGTTCAGAGCGGAAAATCAGACCCGTTTTCACTTACATGGTCTATAGAGAGACAGGATTTATACAGGGAAGTAGTGATAAATAATATATCTATTCCTACACGCATCAGCTTGAGAATGATGGACCTCAACTTGAATAAATTTAGTAACACAACCATTGTAAATCAACTATACTCCAATTAAAAAAATAAAATGGACATGTAAATGTTTTAAAAAAGAAAAATTTTCTGGCCATAATGGTGAATTTAGAAAAGAAAAGAAATTCCTCTTTGATGGACATCTAGGTTGTGTCCATGTCCTTACTATTGTGAGCAACGCTGCTGTGCGCATTGGGGTGGATGTATATTTTTTAAATTATGGTTTTCTCTGGGTATATACCCAGGAGTAGAACAGATAACTAGTGAGAAGATACTGCATAGCAAAGGAAACTCTACTTCATACACCGTGGAGACTTGAAAGGGAGGTCCACAAGGGAGGGGTTTTATGCATGCTGCTGCTAAGTCACATCAGTCGTGTCCGACTCTTAGCGACCCGTGAACTGCAGCCCACCGTGCTCCTCCGTCCATGGGATTCTCTAGGCAAGAGTACTGGAGTGGGTTGCCATTGCCTTCTTCTGGTTTTATGTATACATAAGGCTGAAGCAACCATCCTCCAATAAAAATTAAGAAAAAGAAATCAGACTCAAATGAATACGTGCTAAAGGGTTCCATTTACAGTACTTCATTTCTTGACCTCCATGCTGGTTTTCAGGGGCGTTTGTTTACTATAACTCATTTTTCTGTCTTTCTCTTTTTAATGTCATCTTTCATGTTTGTGTTACATTTTATAATTGAAAGTTGTTAGACATGGAATTATTCAGAAAATTAAAAAAAAGAAAAGAGCGTGTGCCCAGCTTCAGTCATTGTGTGTTCACGTTCGTCACTCAGGCGTATCCGAGTCTCTGTGACCCCATGGATTGTAGCCCGCCAGGCTCCCCTGTCCACGGGATTTTCCAGGCACAAATACCTGGAGTGGGTTGCCATTTCCTTCTCAAACGATCTACCCAACCCAGGGATCAAACCCAGGTGTCCTGCATTGCAGACAGATTCTTTACCACTGAGCCACCTGGAAAGCTACAGAATCATCCTAATGCTGCTGCTGCTAAGTCATTTCAGTCGTGTCCGACTCTGTGACCCCATAGACGGCAGCCCACCAGGCTCCCCCATCCCTGGGATTCTCCAGGCAAGAACACTGGAGTGGGTCGCCATTTCCTTTCCCAATGCATGAAAGTGAAAAGTGAAAGTGAAGTCGCTGCTCAGTCGTGTCCAACTTGTAGCGACCCCCTGGACTACAGCCCACCAGGCTCCTCTGTCCATGGGATTTTCCAGGCAAGAGTACTGGAGTGGGGTGCCATTGCCTTCTCCCAGAATTACACTAGGAGCCAGCAATTCTACTTCCTGGAAGATCCTCCAGTGAAACAAAGACACGCTTCCATGTGAAATAAAGACATACTTCCATGCATAAACGCGTCCATGCACGCTCCCAGCAGCATTTTCATGCACCATCCCCAGAAGGTGAAAACATCTCAAATCTCTACTAACGGATGCATGGATAAATAGATGACGGTATATCCACACAAGGAAATAGTACTCGGTCTTCAAAAGGAACGTAACGCTGACGCTTGCTACAGTATCCATGATTCTTGAAGCCATGATGGTCAGTGAAGGAAGGACACATGTTGTCTGACCCCTTTTACCTGCGGAATGTGCACGCTTGCCTGTTCAATCCACAGAATGGAAAGCTGATTAGAGGCTACGAAGGGCTGCAGGGAAGAGCACAGAAATGAGACATGACTGCTAAACAGGTGTCTTTTGGAGGCGATTACGACAGAGGATGAGATGGCTGGATGGCATCACGGACTCGATGGACGCGAGTCTGAGTGAACTCCGGGAGTTGGTGCTGGACATGGAGGCCTGGCGTGCTGTGATTCATGGGGTCGCAAAGAGTTGGACACGACTGAGCGACTGAACTGAACTGAATATTCTTTGGAAGCAGATCCTGGTGATAGCTGTACATCACTGTGGACAGACTACCTGTCACCAAATTGCACACTTTAAAAATGGTTCATCTAAAAAAAAAAATTTTCATTTATTTGGCTGCACTGGGTCTAAGTTACAGCCTGTGGGATCCAGTTCCCTGAGCAGAGAGAGAACCGGGACTTCTGCAGAGGGAGCTCAGAGTCTCAGCCACTGGACCACCAGAAAAGTCCCACACTGGAAAAAGGTTCTTTCTTATGTTATCTGAATTTTATCTTCATTTCCTTAAAAAGAAGCTCTTCTGCATGCAATAGAAATAACATGAAACAAAGCCTAATAATGCGAGTAGCATCTAAGGAGTAGAGATAAAAAGCTTATACAGCCTTCAAAAAAAAAAGACTTTAAGACAAACAAAGGAAAAAATAATACAGGTCCTACTTTTAAAATGCTAGAGAATGAGTTCCGGAATTATTTTCTTTTCCTTTTACTTTCAGCTTTATGTCCATTGTAACTTTTTATTTTGAGATAATTACAGGCTTCTTACAAATTGCCAGAGTAGACATGGAAGGCACATACACCCTCAACAACACCTTTGCTAACGTGAACGTTATGTCATCCTAAAGGACAACGATGAAGCCAGGAAATTATTGATAGGATGCTATTAACTACATCAGAGGTCTTACAGTGAGTTCTCCAGCTTTACTGCTGGTGTTCAGTTATGGACCACGATTCCACATTATTATATTTAGTTGTCCACAGCAACCTTTGACAGCTCTTCATTCTTTCTCTGCATATGACTTATTTTGCATGCTGCCTGTGGGGGTGTGTTTATAAGCTGTAAAGATCGCCAAAGAAGACATCAAGTGTGCTAATATCCAGGGGTGCATCTGAGAAATGGTTGGCTAGGAAACAGGCGCAAAGAAATAAGAAAAAAATGAGACCCACAAACATGGGGAAAAAATATTTGATGCCGTACCAGGTGGAGCTGCAGAAATGAAAGTGGTCTCCAAACACAGTGGAAGGGTTGGTTGAGAAGGTAGGTGAAGGCTGACAGGCAGAGTGGGGAAAAGAAAGGTGTGACAGATGGCATCGGTCTAGCAGAGGACTGTGGTACAGGGTTTTCAAGCATAGGTATGGCCCATTTCGGCATCTCAGGGACTTCCCTGGTGGCCCAGATGGTAAAGCATCTGTCTACAATGCGGGAGACCTGGGTTCGATCCCTGGGTCAGGAAGATTCCCTGGAGAAGGAAATGCCAACCCACTCTAGTACTCTTGCCTAGAAAATTCCATGGATGGAGGAGCCTGGTGCAGGCTACTGCCCATGGGGTCGCAAAGAGTCGGACACGACACAGCGACTTCACTTCACTTCAGCATCTCAAGGACAGTTTTGGTCCATCTCAGCATCTCATCATATCATTACTTTGGCATAACAAGACTGTTCATGGGATGAACCCTCTCTGCTTCTTCCCATGTCAAGTGTTCAGCCCATGGTACAAAGTTCTCACGAGCAGTTTTGCTCCCTCCTAGCATAGCAGTCAGAGAAGGCAATGGCATCCACTCCAGTACTTTTGCCTGGAAAATCCCATGGACGGAGGAGCCTGGTGGACTGCAGTCCATGGGGTTGCGAAGAGTCGGACACAACTGAGTGACTTCACTTTCTGCATCTCAAGGACAGTTTTGGTCCATCTCAGCATCTCATCACATCATTACTTTGGCATAACAAGACTGTTCATGGGATGAACCCTCTCTGCTTCTTCCCATGTCAAGTGTTCAGCCCATGGTACAAAGTTCTCACGAGCAGTTTTGCTCCCTCCTAGCATAGCAGTCAGAGAAGGCAATGGCATCCACTCCAGTACTTTTGCCTGGAAAATCCCATGGACGGAGGAGCCTGGTGGACTGCAGTCCATGGGGTTGCGAGAGTCGGACACAACTGAGTGACTTCACTTTCACTTTTCACTTTCATGCTTTGGAGAAGGAAATGGCAACCCACTCCAGTGTTCTTGCCTGGAGAATCCCAGGGATGGAGGAGCCTGGTGGGCTGCCGTCTATGGGGTCGCACAGAGTCGGACACGACTGAAGTGACTTAGCAGCAGCAGCAGCAGCATAGCCATATCTCGCATGCTGTCACACTGACATGACAAGACCATTCATGAAAGGACCCCTCTCTGCTCCTTCCTGTGTCAAGTGTTGAGCTGTGGGACAACCTTCTCCGAGCAGTCATGGCCCATCTCAGCATGTCATCAAGTGGCCGTGACCATTCACGATAGAATCCCTCTCTGTTCCTTCCCATGTCAAGTGTCTAGTGGTGGTAAAAAGTTCTCAAGAGGAGTCATGGTCCACCTTGTCATCTCAGCGTCTCATCATGTTGGCATGGGACCATTTGTGACAGGACCTCTGTCTGCTCCATTCCAGGTCAACCGTTGAGCCGTGGTCCAGCGGTTTTCAGAGCAGTGATGGTCCACCTTAGCATCTCAGCATCTTGGCATCTCATCACACTGGCATGGGAAGACCATTCGTGATGGGACCTCTCTCTTCTTCCTCTGCCAGGTGTCCAATTGTGGAATAAGGTTCTCACAAGTGGCTCTGGTCCACTTCAGCATCCCAGCATCTCATCACGTTGGCGTGACAACATCACTGGTGATACGGCCCCTCTCTGTCTCTTCCCATGTCAAACACTGAGCTGCGTCGCAAGCAGCTGTGGTCCACGTTGCCATCTCAGCATCTCAGCACGTCATCACACGGGCATGACAAGACCATGTGAGGTATGGCCCTTCTTGGCTTCTTCCTCTGTCGAGCTGTGGCACAAAGTTTTCAAGAGCACTTTGTCCATCTGGGCGTGATCCATCTTAGCATCTCAGTATCTCCACGTGTGATCACATTGGCATGACGGGACCAGTCACGATATGGCCCCTCTCTGCTTCTTCCTATGTCAGGCACCCCCAAACTCTGGGGCTTCACAGAGCCCTGGAGGGCTGCCCTCCCAGACCCTGTCTCTCTGACTGCTTCCACTCAGCCAGTTCTTGCCTGTGGATTCCATGTTTCCATCTCTTCCTCCACGACTATCTTTCTTCCACAGATTGTAAGCTTACTCCAGTCTCCGAGGTCAGCTCTCCGCAGTATCATACTCATTATCAATGTTACTTTATCATGGAACTGCATTTCCAGTTCTTCTATGGATATTCTTCATACCTTCTGTATTTTTCTCATAAATCCAATTTATTTCGAAGTAGAGGACTATGTTTGGCTAAAAATAATGAGATCACTCCATCTTATTTCCTTAGATGAGGGGTACCATATCTACACATTCTAATGCCACATTTAATTTAATCCTAATAGACTGTGGTCCATGCCCAATTACTACAGCCTCTAACTGCTGCCTCTATTCTTGACATACTTACTCATGACCAGTTCTTTTCTGAATAAGACATTTGCAGGAAGGTTTTTTTTTTTTTTCTGATGCATACTCGTCAGTAGCAAATTCCAGTACCACCTCTTGTTAGATAAGGGTGTCTTGAATAGTACCTTCTCTGAAGGATTATCGGTTATAGACTCATTTTTCTAATTTATCCTCTGTGTTGGATAAATCCTTCATCCTGAGTATTCAGTTGCTAAGTTGTGTTCAACTCTCTATGACCCTGAAGATTGCAGCACGCCAGGCTCTTCTGTCCATGGAATTTCCCCAGCAATGCTACCGGACTCGGTTGTCATTTCCTTGTCCAATTCATCCTTTGAGCCTTTGGTATAAATTATTCAACTCATTTCAGGAAAGCTTGGAGATCCACGAGATGAAGGAATTTTCTCAGAAGCTCCACATGTTCCCTTGTCCTTGTTACAATCCACTCTTGGGCAGGTCCCTAGGAAAGTAAGTGCAAGCAGGAAGCTGAGCCAGGTTTGAGAATCTCACATGGTCTTCCTATGCATACACAGGGTGCCCCATCCGTAACAGCTCCGGAAAGACGAAACTAATGTGGCTATGGCTGGTCTGGATGAAGTCTGCCAAGAGAATACATGAGCAAATGGTCCATAAGGCTGAGATGCTGCTCCGACGCACCTTTCTGACCCCCTGCTATTCGCCCTTCGTGCTCTGCCCCCACAGTCAAGGATGGTCCACGATTCTTGGAGCCCAACACAACATGCTCGGGCTCACCAAAGTCAGAAGAAATTGTTCCTTAAAAAGTCTTGTAGGTGTGTATTTTTATGCCACAGAGGGCTCCAAAAAGGCAGAGGAAAACTCACTGTGTGTTCAAAACAATATATAATATGAAGAGCTCATTGCCCACTTGAACTTTCTACGGCTTCAAGTGTTTCTACTTGAATCATAAAGAATGTAAGAGACAAAGGGGCAATTGCTTCCCTCCCCTTCCCTGTATACAGCTGAGATTATGCGCCCAACAAGGAAAAGAAATCCAGAGGAGGAAATGGAAACCCACTCCAGTATCCTTGTCTGAAAAAAATCCATGGACAGTGGAGCTCCATGGGCTACAGTCTACGGGTCGCAAAGGGTCGGACACGACTGAGCCACTAACACATACACACACACACACACACACACACAGACATGGAAGACAAATTTTAGGACTTCCTTGGTGGTCAAGTGGTTAACACTCCACTGCAAGGGGCGTGAGTTCGATTCCCAGTTGGGGAACTAGGAACCCAATGGCAAAGCGGTCAAAAAAAATAAATAAATAATGCGCAAAAGTCATTTTAAAAAAACAACTTTTTTTGAATGGGAAGAGAAATCTCAACATATAAAATAAAATCTTTCATCTTCTCCCCCTACTTGGAAAAGAAATTGTTTATATTGTGAGGAAAATCCTTAGACTTCCCTGGTGGCTCAGACAGTAAAGCGTCTGCCTGTACTGTGGGAGACCTGGGTTCAGTCCCTGGGTTGGGAAGGTCCCCTGGAGAAGGAAATGGCAGCCCATTCTACAGTCCTCTTGCCTGGAAAATCCCATGGATGGAGGAGACTGGTAGGCTGACGTCACGGGGTCGCAAAGAGTCGGACACGACTGAAAGATTTCACTTTTAAGGAAAACTTTTATGTTTGAATGATTAATAATAGTTTAGTTGCCCAAAGCTATTTTTTTCCATATAAGATACATCTTTTAGCCCAGAATATTAAAACATTCACACCTGAAATACCAGTACCTCATCCATGTAAAGGGAAATAAAACCTTTGGGAGAATAGTGTGATCTTCCAAGTGCCTGTATGAAGCCGAAAACTCCTTGCCTATGAAGCTGTTCATTACTGGCAGAAATACGATTGAAAATACCAGTCTAGAAATGGAATTATAGAGCACACAGCTTTGGGGCGTAGGATGATGGAAATATACGAATATTGAGGTGAAAAATAGCATTGCCACTTCTACTTTAAGCATTGAAATATCGCTAGTTCTTTAGTAACAGAAAGAGATGCATTCGAAACGCATACTGTGGGACTTCCCTGGGGGAGCCAGTGGTTCAGAATTCACCTCCCAATGCATGTGGTATGAGTTCAATCCCTGGCCGGGGAACTAAGATCGCACCTGCCCTGAGGCCAAAAAACCAAAGTATAAATCAGAAGCGATACTATAACAAATGCAAAGAAAACTTAAAAAAAAATGGTCCACATTAAAAAAATTTTTTTAATAAAAGCAAACAATTTATGCAATTTAGAAAGAAGATAGTTGAAAAATAAGGGAATCAAATATCCCTAGCTTACTGTAGGATATATGCTTGAGGAATCACCATGGAGTAAGCTTCTCAATTGAGCAGATCTTTCAAAATGAGACACTTGACTCTATAAATGAGAACTTGTCCAGTTTTAGAATCTCCTGTGAATATTTTCATATTCCTGAGATCTATTAGTCGGGTATAAGACTACTCACTCACCTCATCACTACTGAGACCCACTAGTCCTGTATGGATGTGAGAGTTGGACTATAAAGAAGGCTGAGGGCCAAAGAATCGATGCTTTTGAACTGTGGTGTTGGAGAAGACTCTTGAGAGTCCCTTGGACTGCAAGGCTATCTATCCAGTCCATCCTAAAGGAAATGAGTCCTAAATATTCATTGGAAGGACTGATGCTGAAGCTGAAACTCCAATACTTTGGCCACCTGACATGAAGAACTGACTCATTGGAAAAGACCCTTATGCTGGGCAAGATTGAAAGCGGGAGGAGAAAGGGATGATAGAGGATGAGATGGCTGGATGGCATCACTAACTCGATGGACACAGGTTTGAGTAAGCTTTGGGAGTTGGTGATGGACAGGAAGGCCTGGCATGACATGGTCCATGGGCTTCCAGAGTTGGACACGACTGAGAGACTGAACTGAACTGAGATCTCTTGTGCTTTGGAAGGCTTGGTTAATTTCCCCACCCCATCACAACTTTGGAGAGGGGGGAAATACTGTTACTTCAGATTTGATACCTTACTTCCCTCACATTGAGAAAGAAATATTTACATGCATTGTAATGCTTTGACATGATTAATTAGGACTGTTGCAGAAAAACGTAGTGCCTGGGTTCCAGCCACGGAGCAGACGGATTACCCTTATGCTGCCTGAGTAACACTTTATAAACCCATTTGTCACACAGAAGAGGTGCCACGTGTAATCTGATGCATTGCAGGTAATGGATTGGGTGAAATTTACTTGGATTCTCAGCAAGGCGCGTGAAATAACTACCTTCACCCATGGGCAGACTGTATTTTATCTCTTACATCTTATTAGGTCTCCCTCGGCCGACAGAGAACAGGTAGCTGTCTTTCAGCTGGCATCAGGAAGGGACAATGTCTGATTACCTCTCACAAATCTTCGTCAAGCCAGCCCCATCGAGGTTGTTTGCTTGACAGGAGGAGGCTTGTACAACCACATTCACGGTACAATTATCTACATGTTTACTTGTGGTCTTGTGTGAAAGCAGTGCTTCCTTACTTGAGACAGAGATTTTAAATAGGAAAAAGAAAAAAATCTACACCAGTTGGTGTAAGTGCTCAGCCAACGTTTCTTAATGCTTCTTTCTTTTAAAGCTTAATTTTTTTATAAGGATCATTTTTCTTAAAGTCTTTAAGGAATTAGTTACAATATTATTTCTGCTTTATGCCTTGGTCTTTTTAGGGCCCTGAAACTTGGGTCCTAGCTTCCCAACCAGGGATCAAAGCCATTGGAAGAGGGAAAGTTTTTAATTATTATTGTTATTTTGAAAATACTCTGATGCTGGGAGGCATTGGGGACAGGAGGAGAAGGGGACGACAGAGGATGAGATGTTTGGATGGCATCACTGACTCGATGGACATGAGTTTGAGCAAGCTCCGGGCGTTGGTGATGGACAGGGAGGCCTGGTGTGCTGCCGTCCACGGGGTCATGTGTATATTTCAGTGTTATTCTCTCTATTCCTCCCACCCTCTCCTTGCCCACTGTGTTCGAAAGTCTGTTCTCTATGTCTGCATCTCCCTTGCTGCCCTGTAGACTGGTACCCTCTTTCTAGATGGAAGGTGGAGTCTCAACCAGCGGACGGCCAGGGCAGTCCCTCTTGATGCTCCTACATGGGTTCCCCACCATGTAGCGGAGGGCTGCTGTGTTCTATTTCCTGGGATCGACTGATCCTGGAGCCTGGAGACCCCAAGATCAGCGGGTCAGCATGGTTTGGTTCCAGGGTCTGATGAGTGCGTCCGTCTTTTGCATCCTCACACGGCAGAGAGAGAGAGGGCAAGTTCTCTCACTGACTTCTCCTCTGAAAGTGAAAGTGAAGTCGCTCAGTCGTGTCTTTGTGACTCCGTGGATTGTAGCCCACGAGGCTCCTCCATCCATGGGATTTTGCAGCCAAGAATACTGGAGTGGGTTGCCATTTCCTTCTCCAGGAGATCTTCCCAACCCAGGGACTGAACCCGGATCTCCCACATTGTAGGCAGATGCTTTATCATCTGAGCCACCCCTCTGAGATGGGTGCTAATTCCATCATGGGAGCTCTCCCCGCCCCGTGACCCAATTACCTCCTAAAGGCACACTCCCCTCAAACCCACCACACTGGGCACCAGGGTCTCAACAGATGACTCTGGGGCGGGGAGACAGACCTTCAGTCCACAGCAGCATCTGAATGTCCTTTTGGGGGGGCGTCCTTGCTCCGTTGTGTGTGAGCTGGCTGTGAAGGTGTATCAAGCGGTGGATCATGTCTTTTTAGGAAACCACATGGGACAGAAGTACCTGCTCTGTGGTAGGATTTCAGGGCATGAGCTTTTGGGCACGTAACGAAGGTGAGATGACGGATGGAAGCACAGTGTTGCACAGAATGAGAACCGAAAGCAACCTGCAGACCAGAGGCTTCTAGGGGCCTCCAGAGATCTCCCCCATTCCACGTGTTGACCTCCAACCTCACACGGATTTCACCAACCTTCCCCTGATAATCTTTCTGCTATTGCTCAGTCCCCTAGTCATGTCCATTCCTTCACAACCCCATTGACTGCAGGACGCCAGGCCTCCCTGTCCCCCCACCATCTCCCGGAGTTTGCCCAACTTCATGGCCATCGCCTCGGTGATGCCATCCAGCCATCTCATCCTCCTTGGTAGATTTATCTTTCTACCAAGTTCCAAAATGAGCTTCTTTTGCTTTTAGTCAAAACCCAAATGGATACAGACTCAGCCAGTTGGAAAAGGTCAAACACTAAAAACTCTTGCATATAATTCACCTCATGGATATAAGTCTCATTTGTAAAGCCTGACTGTAAAGGCAGGGTTGGCAAGGAATTTAGTGTCTCTGTGTCATTCTTAAAATTGGGCACGTTCAACACTGGATGAAATGCTAAAACTTTTTCAAAGGGCAACTTTGAAGTTGATCCCAAGTAAGTTTCAGTGTGAAGACAGCTGTTGGTGATTTGGATTAAAATTCAGAATCGAGGTGGCAAGTCAACATGAGTGTTGGTTTTGGCCATCAAACGAATGCCGTATTTCAGTCTGAAAAACAAGGGAATAAACAGGATCTGCTGCTGCTGCTTCTGCTAGGTCAATTCAGTTGTGTCCAACTCCCAGCGACCCCATGGACTGCAGGCTCCTCCGTCCATGGGATTTTCCAGGCAAGAGTACTGGAGTGGGATGCCATTGCCTTCTCCGAAACAGAGAATCTAACCGAAGATTAAAACTATGACATTAGATGGTATTGAGGAAGATAATCAGACGCATGTTGTCTTTGCCAAGTGAGAATACTATGTGTCAGATAACAGCAGAGTTCTCCCATGACCCTTCACTTGAGCCTCCTATTCCTATGGAGTTGCGTGTATCTTCAATCTTAAGCTTTTCCCTTCTGTCCTCCAAAAATGCAGTCAGAGAAATCCTGACAAAGAGAATCTGATTGTGACACTCTTGGACACTGACTGTGACTTCGACAGCATCCTGAATCATTTCACATGAGCTCTGAAGCTCATACCATGACTTGAAGAATCTGGTCCCTGCGACTGCCCAGCCTCTCTCCCAGGGCCTGTCCAGCCACACAGCGTTTATTTCTGGGTCCTGAATGTCCCGTGGCCTCTACGATCACTGAGCTCCTGCCAGGAGGCTCGTATAGCCTGGAATACACTCAGCGTCATCCCAGTCTCACGCACACCTCCAACGCCCACCTTTTGCAAAATTTCTGCTCATTCTTCCTGCCATCAGCATATCCTTTTCTTCTTCCATTTTCCATGTGGGTTGGGCCCCATCACCCAACACCCTACTGATTCACTTGCTAAGTTCTCTTCCGGATCCTTGAGTCCACTCTGCTGTGCCCTGCAGTGGGAAATAGCAGGGCTCTCTCATGGACTGTGATATTCCTAGGACCTGGAGTCGCGTCCAGTTCCTAGCAGGAGTCCAGAGATGTCAGTGCCGCACCCTTCAGCAGAAAATTGGATTAACGATTAGCTGAGCACGGGCCTGCCCACCAGAGCAAGACCTAGCTGCCTCCATAGCCAGTCCTTCCCATCAGGAAGCTTCACTGTTACTCTCATCCATCAGAGGCCAGACGGAAGAAGCAGGAACTACAATCCCACGGCCTCTAGAACGAACATCACAGTTACAGTGAAGCTAACCAGGATGATCACGGGGGTCACAGCATCGTCTAACTCAACTAAACTATAAGCCATGCCATGCAGGGCCACCCAAGATAGACGGGCTACGGTGGAGAGCTCTGACAAAATGTGGTCCACTCAGAAGGCAATGGCAACCCACTTCACTATTCCTGCCTTGAGAACCCCAGGAACAGCATGCAAACGGAGTATTACTCAGCCATAAAAAAATGAAATGATGTCGTTTGCAATAACATAGATGGATCTAGAGATTGTCACATTGCTTGAAGTTAAGTCTGACAAAGACAAATACTGCATGATATCACTTCTAAGGGAAATATGAAAAATAAAAAAAAAGGTACAAATGAACTTATCTACAAAGCAGAAATAGAGCCACAGGTGTAGAAAATAAACTTATCGTTACCAAGGAGTAAGCAGGAAGGAGGGATAAACTGGGAGACGGTGATTGGCATATATACAGCAGTATATGGTGGCTCAGATAATAAAGAATCTGCCTTCGATGCAGGAGACTGGGTTCAATTCTGGGGTTTGGACGATCCCCTGCAGAAGGGCATGACAACCCACTCCAGTATTCTTGCCTGGAGAATCCCATGGGCAGAGGAGTCTGGCGGCCTACAGTCCACGGGGTCATTGAAGAGCATGCAAACAGACTATTACTCAGCCATAAGAAATGAAATGATGCCATTTGCAATAACATAGATGGATCTAGAGACTGTCACATTGCATGAAGTTAAGTCTGACAAAGACAAATACCGCATGATATCACTTCTAAGGGAAATATGAAAAAAAAAAAAAAAGGTACAAATGAACTTATCTACAAAGCAGAAATAGAGCCACGGGTGTAGAAAATAAACTTGTCGTTACCAAGGAGTAAGCGGGAAGGAGGGATAAACTGGGAGACTGTGATTGACATATATACAGCAGTATATGCTGGCTCAGATAATAAAGAATCTGCTTTCGATGCAGGAGACTGGGTTCGATTCTGGGGTTTGGACGATCCCCTGCAGAAGGGCGTGACAACCCACTCCAGTATTCTTGCCTGGAGAATCCCATGGGCAGAGGAGTCTGGCGGCCTACAGTCCACGGGGTCGCAGAGAGTTGGACACGACTGAAGGACTAACACTTTCATCTTACTTTCATATATAAAATAGAAGCTAACAAGGACCTACTATATTGCACAGGGAGCTCTGCTCAGCACTCTGCAGTGACCTGTATGGGAAAAGAATCAGAAAAGGAATAGATATATATATATGTATAATTGAATCACTTTGCCGTACGCCTGAAACTAAAACCCCCATTGTAAATCAGCGCTGCTCCAATTACAAACTTTAAAAAAGAAGACACATGTTTGTTTTCAGCATCTTGATGGGACACCAAAGGCTGATGTAGTGACCAGCTGCCAGGCGGTGGACCAACCGCTGTCTCCTCCCTCAGAATCCTCCATCCCAACCAACTTCCAAGAAGACGACCACTGTTTCCCAGACTCCGGAGGGTAGTTCCTCAGGCGAGACCGGCTATCGGTCGTCACCATAGAAACATTATCCTCACTCTGCATTACAAATGGCGTTGGGTTGGGTACTCCCCACCACCCCACCTTGCACAAATCCTGCCACAGAAGTGTGAAAATGAGAACTGCTCGCTGCCTGTGAGTCAGCCTAGCAGAGGATGCTGAGAACGCAAACACAAGCAGCTGTAACGTGGAGAGAGGCACTGAGGCAGGAGACAGAGATGACAAGCCCTCTCAGTCCCTGGGAGACGGATCCACGTTCTATAGTGATGCTATTACCTCAAACCCTCCCATAATTGCACGCTGGGAACCACGATTCTCTCTGCACAGTTGTGCTATGGAAACATTTAAAATCTCCGCTCAAAGAAAGAAAAAAAGGGAAAGAAAAGAAAAATGGGGCCAGACTGACATGTTTTACATGAAATAATTAGGAGAATCTGACAAGTGGTAATTTTGGTAATTGCCAAAAGAGCGTGATTCTCTCCCAATAAAGTATACGTCAAATTACATTAAAAACACACACACGCACACACACCCCATTAGGTCGTTCTCCCTTGTAAAGATTTTTACACGTGTAGCATACAAGTTTAAATACGCTCATGCTTTTTCCCACATTGTATTTAAGCAATTTAAAAAAAAAGGAGTTTTAATGCTTCTCATTTTCACTTCTTCCTGTGAAATTTCAAGCTCTGAAAGTTTCTTTGGATTTCTCCCTGTGATTTTTTTCAGACGAGAGTTACTTTTTTTTTTTTTGCAAACAAGTAGCATGTGAGAGGGTACACAGATTTTTTGCTTTCCTGAGAAAGAAAAGATTTCTCTGCATCTCATTCCACTAGATCAGGGGTTCCCCAGCCTATGGGTTCTGGGTTCTGTCCCCAGATTAAACCATCAAAGTCCGTGCCAAGCATTTTCTTCTCCATGAGAGCTCAAAGAAGACGTTTACAGCGAGTGCTTATGGTCCTCCAGCCGTCACCAGGCTACCTGTCTTAATAGCTTAGCTTCACTGCAAACCATGGGTGGAAACACCAGCTATGGGGGTGTCCAGAGGAGTTCTGGATTGCAGGAGGGTGTCCTAAACCCCACAGCCCTCACCTCGACCAAGGATTTGGAAGCACACTGCCAGGTGCCCCCAGCTATCGAGACGGAGTGTTTGCATCCCAGGGTAAATCAACTCCAAGAGACAGGCCGCCAGCCTCAATACAGGGGACTATGATGCTGGGAAAGATTGAGGGCAGGAGGAGAAGGGGGCGACAGAGGATGAGACTGCTGGATGGCATCGCCGACTCGATGGACATGAGTTTGAGCAAAATCTGGGAACTGGGGAAGGACAGGGAAGCCTGGCGTGCTACAGACCTTGGGGTCGCAGAGTCGTATGCAACTGAGTGAATGAACAACAACCCTGCGTGAAGGGCAGGGGGTTAGAGCTAGGCTGGGGGGTGCTTGCTTTGCAGACCCAGAAAGCAGATACCCTAGACACCACCCTCACTGGCTGAGGAGATTCAGTCAGCTTCCTCTCCCCTTGAAAGGATGGGAAGGGGTCCCCACGTGGCTACCACAGAGTCTCCTGGGGACTCTGCAGTCCCGCTGAGACCCCGAGGACCCCCAGGGGTAGCCCCTCATGAACACACACTCCGGTGTGGGACGGCTGAAGTCTGCGGTGTACCCCCTGAGATCCCTGTCTCTGGGTTCAGAGTCCTGGCCTCTGGAGAACAGGGGGGGACCTGTGAACGTGGTCAAGGCCACTGTCTTGACCGAGTTCCTCACTGCTTGACGTTTGCATTGGTCAACAAACCTGGGTGGGCCTGACCTAATCAGAAGAAGGTAGGGCCAGAAAGACAGGCCTGGAAGAGACCAAAGGGCCACGAGAAACCCAGGCAGCACAACTAAAGCGTAGCCCGTTTACCGAAACTAGAGAAAGCCCGTGAAGAACAATAAAGACCCAGCACAGCCAAAAGGAGAAAAAAACAAATAACAACAAAAGAAATAGAAATGCCGGGGGTCATATGGCAAGGACTGCAGGCAGCCTCTGGAGCTAAGAGTGCTCCTCGGGCAAATTGTTTCTGTTTTTTTTTTTTTAACCTCTGATATGTTAGTCGATTCAGTCGTGTCCGGCTCTTTGCAACTCCCTGGACTGTAGCCCGCCAGGCTTTTCTGTCCCTGGGGATTCTCCAGGCAGGAATAGTGAGTGGGTTGCCATTCCCTTCTCCAGGGGATCTTGCCGACTCAGGGATCTTGCCTAATCTTGACCGTCTGAGCCACCGGGGAAGTGCCTGGTTTTAACCCTGGTTGTGTAATTCACAAGGCTTCCCTGGTGGCTCAGAGCATAACTAATCTGCCTGCAGTGCGGGACACCGAGGTTGGATTCCCTGGGTCGGGGAGATCCCCTGGAGAAGAGAATGTTCATGCTTTGCAGAAAACGTTGCCCTGAATGGTAGGGAGTTTCTCAGACATCTCAACATGTTTGATTGCTTTGCTATGGACAGTGTGACTGCAACCGTCTCATACAGTCATAATCACCCTCCTCACTGACTGCTGTGATTACCTGGTGGTGCAGAAGGCTCCTACTTAGAACCAGGGTCTCCTCAGTCACCACACCCCACACTAAGCATCAGAGGAGCCCCCTGGCATGGACAAGTGTGGACCCTGGGAAGGTGAAAGGAAAGAGCTGCACCTTTTCCTCCACAACGTCCCCCGTGTCCTGGACCACCTTAATAACAAGAACCTTGATAACCTCACCTCCTAAGAGCATCAATATCAGTAGCAGGGACACTACAGAGCTTCAGTTGTGTCCGACTCTTTGCGACCCCCATGGACTGTAGCCCGCCAGGCTCCTCGGTCCATGGGATTTCTCCAGGCAACAATACTGGAGTGGGTGGCCACTTCCTTCTCCAGGAACATCAATGCCACTTTGTAAAAAGAAAGCAGCAAATCCAGAGTGCGGGGCATGGCTGAATTTATATATATATATATATATATATATATATATCTTACCCCCTAAAGGCAGCACGTACCTTGAGGTGCAGGGTGTGAAGTCATTAAACTTGTGTTTGTCACAACGTGGTTCTATGCCAAAAGAACAAATATGGGAGGGCGGTGTGAGACATGAGCTTATTTTCACCTCTGTGCTGTGAATCATCAGCTTGCACCCCCGGGGTCCTGCCTGGGCTCACTTGATTTCTTTCCCTGGTGCAGAGGAAAGAGACAAGAGCAATTCAGCCTGCCCAGTTTGCTGGCTCCTAATACTGTTTCCCCATCCTTGTGCCGATGATTGAAGGTTTCAAGGGCCTCTAGCAGCATCCAGCATCCATCTGTGGGGGTCCCAGTTATATATGTGATTTTCTAGGAAAAGCAAGTTCGGCAAGGCAGGAAACTGCCTCTGGGGCGCTGGGTGAACCTTGAGTTTGGAAGCCAGCCTGTGGCCAGGACCTGGGAAAGACGTGTTGGTGTCACCTGAGAAGCCAGCCTGGAGGTTTTGGGTGCGTTTATTGCGGCTGCGCGTATCTGATTACCACCACCTGGGGGGTCTGGACACAAGACAGCTATATCTTCTCCCAGTTCTGGAGGCCAGAAGTTCCAAAACCAAGGTGTCAGGGGGGGTTGGTCTCCCCGTGAAGTCTCTAGGGGAGGGTCCCTTTCTTATTTCCAGTGGAGGCTGCAGTTCCCAGTGCTGACAGGCTGGTGGGCAAGTCCCTCTAACTTCCGCTTCCATCTTTTCTTGGCCTTCTTCTCTGTGTGTCTCTCTGGGCAAATCTCCCTCTCCTTCCTTGTATAAGGACTCCAGTCATTGATGGAGTGTGTGTGTGTGTTTGTGAGTGTGATGTGCTTACTCCTTGAGTCGTGTCCGACTCTTTGCGACCCCAAGGACGCTAGCTCACCCGGCTCCTCTGTCCATGGTACTTTCCCAGGCGAGGCAGCTGGAGTGGGTTGCCATCGCCTCGCTGGAGGCCGGGCTCATCCTAAAGCAAGGATGATTTCCGACGGAGATCCATACCTAAACTTGTCTGCAGACACCCTCTTTGCGACTCAGCTCCCGTTCTGAGATTTCTGGGAGTGATCCATTTGGGAGATGGAGAGATTTGTCTTCCATCCAAGACTCGAGGCTTCTTTCCGTCTGTCGCCTCTGCCACACCTCTCACCTCCTTGTCCTGACCTGCAAGGAGCTCCGGGAAGCTGTCTCCTCCAGCAGGGGGTGGGTAATGAGGGACTCTGCTATTCTGGGCTCAGCCT
>SJXQ01007950.1:0-93152 GCA_006408695.1 Aepyceros melampus | reverse complement strand
GGATCTTCAGCAGCGCCCCTCCCGCTTCCCCTGCCGAGTTCCTATTTTTGGGAACGCAGAGATTGTCCATCACAGGGATGCGGGGCGAGGGGGGGGGTGCGTGGCTGCCGGCGAAGCTCAAGGCGGGTGCCATTCTGGTGCTCAGCTCTCATTCAGGCTGGATTATCTGCACTTTGGGGGACACTGCTATGCCCCCAAAGAAACGTGTCAAGGATGTCATGAGATCTCAAGGACGGTGGAGAAGGAGGTGACATGCCGGTCGAGGCAAAAAGCACAGAGGGACCCAGCATTGGCTGAGGAGTGATCCAGACTGGTCTGTGCAGAGCTGGGGGAATATCACTGTCTATTTCATCTCCTTAGGGGGTATGGATTCCAGCCAAGCGAGACCACACTCAGGCATGCAGGCAGCCATCGCAGTGATGGAGGGAAGGATGAAAAACACATGTCAGCCACCTGCCTTTTTGGAAATGGACAGGGCTTCCTGGTAGCTCAGCTGGTAAAGAATCCGCCTGCAGTGCAGGAGACCCTGGTTCGATTCCTGGGTCGGGAAGATCCTCTGGAGAAGGGAAAGGCTACCCACTCCAGTATTCTAGCCTGGAGAATCCCATGGGCTGTGTAGTCCATGGGGTCACAAAGAGTTGGAAACGGCTGAGCAACTTTCAGTGAAGAAAACGTGATAATCACAGTGACGGTAGTAACACAAGGTGGTTATGAGGGATTTTCTTTATAGGATTAGGCTTCCCTGGTGGCTCAGAGGGTGAAGAATCTGCCTGCCAACGCAGGAGACGAGGCTTCCATCCCAGAGTCAGAAAGATCCCCTGCGAAGGGAATGACAACCCACTCCAGCATTCTTGCCTGGAGAATCCCATGGACAGAGGAGCCTGTCAGGCTCCAGTCCGTGGGGTCACAAAGAGTCAGACATGATTTAACGGCTACACAGCAAGAGAACTAACAGAAGTTCTGCGTCCCTGCCTCCGCTCAGCTTAGAGAGAAGGCAACCTTTGATTTCTCCTCGCTGGGGCCTCCTCCTTCAGCATTCCACACCTGCAGAGGTCCTCCTGTGGTCAGGATGGACAGCTGATGTGACCTGGGAGGTGCTGACTGGATGGTGCTGTCTCTAATCTCCACGCTTGGATGTGAGCTGACGTGTGCATAGATGATGGAGAGAAGTGAACTTGCTCAGTCGTATCCGACTCTTTGCCATCCCTTTGACTGTAGACTACCAGCCTCTTCTCTGTTCCTCTTATGCTTAAAGCACTCTTCACGAGGCTCCTGTTTGCTACCTTAATCACTCAATGTCCAACTCTTTGTGACCCCATGGACTGCAGCACGCCAGGCTTCCCTGTCCATCACCATCTGCTGGTGCTTGCTTAAACTCATGTCCATCAAATTGGTGATGCCATCCATCCATCTCATCCTCTGTCTTCCCCTTCTCTGCCTGTTTTCAATCTTTCCCAACATCAGGGTCTTTTCCTGTGAGTCAGCTCTTCGCATCAGGTAGCTAAAGTTTTGGAGCTTCAACTTCAACAGAAGTCCTTCCAATGAATATTTAGTGTTCCAGCACCTCCCCCTATGGGATTTTCCAGGCAACAGTACTGGAGTGGGTTGACATTTCCTTCTCCAGGGGACCTTCCCAATCACATAGTCACCGTGTCTTACTCCTCACTCATTCCTGTATCTCTACAGTCAGTATCTTTTGTGTACATGCCCATTTACAGAGGCTAATTTTACCATCTGTTTCCAGATTGCCTGGAGAATCCCAGAGACAGTGGGCCCCTGGCTATGAGGTCGCACAGAGTCGGACACGACTGAAGCAACTTAGCAGCCAAATCGTATCACTACCAGAATAACAGGGCTTGGGATTTTAACATCTCTTATTGGGTGGACACAATTCAAACTTAACACTAACAATAAATATTCATTGGAAGGACTGGTGCTGAAGCTGAAGCTCCAAAACTTTAGCTACCTGATGGGAAGAGCCAGCTCACTGGAAAAAGACCCTGATGCTGGGAAAGACTGAAGACAGGAGGAGAAGGAGATGACAGAGGATGAGATGGCTGGATGGCATCACTGACTCGATGGATGTGGGTTTGAGTGAACTCCGGAAGATGGTGATGGACAGGGAGGCCTGGCGTGCTGCGATTCATGGAGTCACAAAGAGTCGGACACGACTGAGCAACGGAACTGAGCTGAACTGAACGTGGTCAGAGGGCTGATAAAATGACAGCAACCAAAAATAAATAAATAAGGAAATACTAAAAGAAAAGCAACAATAAAAGTCAGATCATATGCCTGCCTTCCCCTGAGTGACTGCATAGTGTAGAACTGGAAAGCGCTAGTCACTCCGTCGAGTCTGACTCTTTGTGATCCCATGGACTATAGCCCACCAGCTCCTCTGTCCATGGGATTCTCCAGGCAACAATGCTGGAGTGGATTGCCATTTCCTTCTCGAAGGGGATCTTCCTGACCCATGGACTGAACCCAGGTCTCCCACATTGCTGGCAGATTCTTTATCGACTGAACCATTGGGGAAGTCCAAGAATACTGGAGTGGGTAGCCTGTCCCTCCTCCAGGGGATCTTCCTGACCCAGGAATCGAACCGGGGTCTCCTGCATTGCAGGCGGATTCTTTACCAGCTGAGCCACCAGGGAAGCCCTAGTTCTATCTTAAAGAAGGACAAAATGCTGAGAAAGAAATACTCACTTCCGTAGGGCAAATCTCCTCCCTCCCTACAACGTGTCTGCCTGCACAGCTAGAAAGAGACTTCTCCTTAAGTTCAGATATGACCAGTGTGCTCAGGATTTATGTCACCATCCGGACTTCAATTTCTCTCCCTAATATTTTTCTCAGTGATATGAAGTTAATTAGCCTCATGCCTTTGCAGTTGTTGGAAGAGAATATTGTTTTAAGCATATCTAACAACACCTCATGGGCCTTTCTGGCTGGGGAAAAAAAAATATATATATATATGAATTCTGATCTGAAAACATTGATAATATATTCTCCTACAGTGTGCTGTTAATTGTCTCACTGTACAGCATCAATTTAAAGATGTGATTTTTAAATGTGATTCCTCTAAAATGTGATTATGTATTCTAACCTGGCCCACTCCAGCTTTGCTGTGAAAATGGTCTGCTATGAGGCACATGTGACATTCTGGGGCATACACAGCGCGAAAAAGATTTCCATATGGATGGTGGGTCATACCTACAAAATTGGGTGAATTAACATGGTACTAATTAGTTAACACTCACTGAATACATTTCCACAACCCTTTCTAATTGACACCCATGTACAAATGTATGTTCTGCCAGTCCTGAGAGGTGAATGTCAGCTCATAGAACTTGGGTAACGTCTTTTTTTTTTTTTTTTTGCATTCTTTCAGCTCCTGCTTTCTGCATGATAATACCCTTCAATAATGCGAAACGGTACAATAGCTCTTCTTCAGCGCCAGACCTTAACAACTGTAATCTTTAGCTCCGAATTCAGCTAGAATTACACTTTCAACATTTCACAAGGTCACAGAGTTTAATAGTCACGTCCATTTTTCTTCATTTGTCTTGAGCGTTCTAACTGTTGTATATTATCGGGCCATCCACATTTTCCTATTAAAATGCATATTAGAATATTTAATATTCAAAGCATAATGGGGTAAATTTTTTTTTCTCCTACTTCTGGAAAATGGACCATTGGGATTCGTTATTCAATGCTAATGTGAGAGAAGAAAAAAAAATCCCATTTAGTCAATGCAAAGAAGAAAGCGGTCATTGACAAACGTGCCTGAGGGCTCTGGGATTGGGGTTAAAAGGGGGACAAGGAACCGGAAGTGTCCACCCGTGGACTTCCTGGTGGTCCCCTCAGAGGATAAGACTCTGAGCTCCCAATGCAGGGGCCTGGGCTCCAGCCCTGGTCAGGAAAGTCGCTCCCACATGCTGCTACGAAAAGTTCACATCCCACAACCAAAACCCCACATGCCACAACCAAGACTCCACATGCCACAACCAAAATCCCACACGCCACAACCAAAACTCCACACGCCACAACCAAGACTTGCAACAATCACAGAAATTAACAGATTTTTTTTTTTTAATTTATGCCCAAAGTGCCATCAAGTTAAACAGGTTACAGGAAATAGTTAACGCAGACCAGAGACGAGTCTTCTTCACCCTCCCTGATAGCTCAGCTGGTAAAGAACCTGACTGCAATGCAGGAGACCCTGGCTCGATTCCTGGGTCAAGAAGATCCCTTGTAGAAGGATATGGCAACCCCACTCCAGTATTCTTGGGCTTCTCCTGGTGGCTCAGCTGGTAAAGAATCTGCCTGCAATGGGAGAGACCATGGCTTGATCCCTGGGTCTGGAAGATCCCATGGAAGAGGGCGTGCCAACCCAACCCAGTATTCTTGCCTGGAGGATCCCCATGGACAGAAGAGCCTGGTGGTTTGCAGTTCATGGGGTCACACTCAGACATGACTCAGTGTCTAAGCATACAGCACAGCCTTAAGCTTAAGATGTGTCTAACTGCTTCCTCACCTAATACAGTTCTCTGTTTTCCATTGTTATTTCTCCCAAAAATAAACTATGATGAAAAATACAAGATGCAATGAAAGGTGTACAGAAAGACACTAAAATAAATGAACAAATGCAGCATGTTTCTGGATGAGACGATGCTTCAGTATTCATGTCCCCCCCGCCACCGCCCCCCGGCCAAAGTGAACGTATGTTAGGTACAAAGCGAATGAACGTCACTAAGGAATTTTTGTGTTTTTAGGGGGTCACAAGGTCATTCTTCTAGCCGTCTGGAAGAATAAAAACAGTCTCGATGGTTTGAGGAAGAGGAGTGGCGGACAAAGGGAGTGGGAGAAGGAAGGATTCCGAGTTTAAGTCTGCAGTTATTAAACCAGCGTGATGTAGGACAGCCTCACAGAGACTGATTAGCAGAACCAGGGAGGCACACCAACGAAGGCACGGAAAGGCCCGAGTGTTTTAGACGACCTGGTGCAGAGTAATGAGTGTTTGGGCTGGCTACTTAGGGAATCATAAATTTCATTTCCTCCACAATTAAGCACCAGAATTAAATATCGTTGTGAGGATGCTCACTATAACTGCAGGACACAGCATCACTCCCATCCTCCAGATCAAAACCTATAGAAGAAGCGAGGTTGCTCAGTTGTGTACGACTCTTTGTGGTCCCATTGTCTGTAGCCTACCAGGCACCTCCATCCTGGGTGGAGTGGCTTGCCATTTTCTTCTCCAGGGGATCTCCCTGACGCAGGGATCAAACCCAGGTCTCCTGCATTGCAGGCAGATGCTTTACCATCTGAGCCACCAGGGAAGCCTCAAAACCTATGTTGGAAGCATATTTTTTTTTAAAAAAATCATAATTAAGAAAAAAAAAGATTCATGAAAACCGCAGGACACAGAGAAACAGAACCAACTAAATTTACATTTAGTAAAGAGGGGCAACCTCCTTCGATAACCTCCCCAATCCGTGGCTCCCCTCCCCCTAGCTTGAACACTTTCTTCTGTCTTTAGTTGGAGACGGTATTTAAGGTGATAATTAGATGGTCTTTGAGCTGGTGGCTTGGGCCATTTCTGGGAATTTCTGTTTACTTGGCTATTTCCCATGTATACAGGAGGTACACACATTACTCAACTTCTGCTTGCTCTTCTCCTGTGAATCCGTCTTTTGGACTTTACTGGTGGCTCATGGTAAAGAGTCCACCTACCAAATGCAGGAGCTGCAGGTTGGATCCGTGGGTCAGGAAGACTCCCTGGAGAAGGAAATGGCAACCCACTCCGGTATTCTTGCCTGGAGAATCCCATGAACAGGGGAGCCTGGTGGGCTACACTCCATGGGCTCACAAAGAGTCAGACATGACCAAATATCTAACCAACATCAACAATGACAGCCCATCTTTTATTACAGTGGGTCTCAACCCAGGAGGTAGAAGCGTAGAGGAAAAACTATTTTTCCTCCCCTACATAGTGCTACAGTTAAAAAAAAAAAAAAAGAGTGGAGACCAGGAGGTAGTTACCTGATTCTTCAGGCAAAGGAAGATAGTACCTGAAGGAAGACAGCAACATTATGATATGGATAGAAAGAAACAACAGTTATTTCTATGGGAAAAAAAAACAAAGAGTAGCAAGCTCCTTTCAGGAAGGAAAAGATTGGTGTCAACTTTGATCTCTGTGAAAGTGGTCTGGGTGGGAGGACCCTGTTGTAGGTTTAAGAGTTAGGAGGAGGACGGAGTGAACTTTTAAAACCCAGGTGGGCCAGTTTCGTGAGAAATACGAGGGAGTTCTAGTCTCAGCAGATGCTTCGACCACTGGCCAACTATCTCCCAAATCTTTGCAGCAGATTCCACATGCCTGCCTTGATATATTTGTTTGGCCCTTTCTGATTTACTCCACGCGGGACGACAGTCTGTACTTCTATCCCATGACAGTCTCTAGTTCCATCCAGCACGCTTGCATGCTAAGTCGCTTCAGTCGTGTCTGACTCTTTGCAACCCCGTGGACTGTAGCCCACCAGGCTCCTCTGTCCATGGGATTCTCCCAGGCAGGAATACTGGAGTGGGTGGCCAGGCACTCCTGCAAATGACCCAATTTCATTCCTTCTTTCATGGCTGAGGAATATTGTCTACATGAACCATGTCTTCTGTATTCCTGCCTCTCCCCACAGACATTTAAGTTATTTCCATGTCCTGGCTATTGTAACTAGGAGTGTCGGTGAAAGCAGGGGGTGGGTTAGCACAGGGAACTGTACTCACTGCTCTGTGGTGACCTCAATGGGAAGGAAACCCAGAAAAAGACGGTATATATGTATCCTGATGCTGGGAAAGACTGAAGGTGGGAGGAGAAGGGAGCAACAGAGGATGAGATGGTTGGATGGCATCACCGACTCGATGGACATGAGTTTGAGCAAGCTCTGGGAGATGGTGAAGGATGGGGGAAGCCTGGCATGCTGCAGTCCATGGGGTCGCAGAGAATTGGACCCAACCAAGCAACTGAACAACACATAGCTGATTCACTTTACTGTACAGCAGAAACGAACTCGGTATGGTAAAGCAATTCTACTCCAATAAAAGTTAGGGGGAAAAAAAAAGAATCTTCACCAAGGAAAAGAGATGGTCTGGCCCATGTCAGGGAAGGAGGAAGAAATAAACGCCACGAGCTCTCACCCATGTTGGAGGCAGCCTTTTCCAGAAGGTAGGGATCAGAGCGGTGGATCTGACGGCAACTGTACACAAATGTCCCTGAGTTTCATGGAGACGGCAGTCCTCCAGAGACAACGGTGGCGTCCCGAGGTGAGGTGACTGCTCTGATACGACAGACCATAGCAAAGAGACACCGGGGTATCCAGGTGGGGAGGGGAGAGTTCTCATGCTTGACAGAAGAGAGGACATCATGGAAAAAGGAGAGAGAGAGACGAGTGGCAACCAGTCCATCCTAAAGGAAATCTGTCCTGAATATTCACTGGAACACTGATGCTGAAGCTCCAATTGTTTGGCCACCCATGTGAAGAACTGACTCATTTGAAAAGACCCTGATGCTGGGAAAGATTGAAGGCAGGAGAAGAGGGCGACAGAGGATGGGATGGTTGGATGGCATCACCGACTGGATGGACATGAGTTTGAGCAAGCTCTGGGAGATGGTGAAGGACAGGGAAGACTGGCGGGCTACAGTCCATGTGCTCGCAAGAGTCAGACTTATAATGACTAAACCACCATGTAAAATAGTCAGCCACTGGGGATTTGGTGTCTGATGCAGCAAACTCAAACTGGTGACAACATAGAGGGGTGAGATGGAAGAAAAGGTGGTGGCGGGTGCGGGGAGGTGGTTCACAAGGGAGGGGACATATGTCTGCCTATGGCTCATGTGGATGTATACAGAAACCAACACAACATTGTAAAAGAAATTATCTTCCACCTAAAATAAATCAATTAGAAAACATTCTGAAGTCCACAGTGATGTGAGTCTCAAGGAAGCTAGCGTGGTCTCTCAAAGACCTAGGACAGTCTCTTCCCTGCTTTCCCAAGCTCTCTGCTCTCCCTACTTCAGTTTGCAGGCTTTCTATTGAAGTTAGACGAGAAAGAGCCAAAAAGTAGGGGTGGAGGGAGGATTCAGGGGAGCGAGGGAGTCACAGACTGGGTACAGAGGTTCTCCATTTTCATTTCCTCTCTACTTTCCTTTTTCTTTTTTTTGTCTGTACCGCACACAGTATGTGGGACCTTGGTTCCCTGACCAGGCATGGAACCTGGGCCTCGTGCATTGGGAGCAAGCAGTCTTCACCGCTGGACTTCCAGCGAAGTCCCTAAGAGGAAGATTCAAAGATATCATACCCAGGAACTTTCCAGAACCAATGAATCATACTAATACACAGACCAATGGTGTTCAGCAGACCACAAACAGGGGAAACACAGAAGGAAAGGGCAGCTGACAATTTCTCAGATGACCCTGGACACCGAAGACAAGAGCATGAACCTTGAAAGCAACTGGGGAACAGCAGACATATTACACACGAGCAGATGACGTTCTGAGCTGCGGCTCGCTGTTCACCACAAGAAACAAAGGGCGAAAGCAGAAATGGAAAGATATCTCGAGGGCGATGAAGGAACAGTGTCAACCTGGAATTAGAGGTCTAGTCAAAATACCCCTCGGAACTAAAGTAGAACAGAGAGACATTTTCAAGTATGATGAAAGCTGAGGCCTTCCTTTTCAGGAGACCCACTCCACAAGACCTGCTAAAAAAAATACAAAGTAACAGGTCTTCGGGAAGAAGGGGAAAAAAAAATACCACATAAGAGCCCAATTACGCAAAAAGAATAGCAAGCAAAGCTGTAACTATCTGGATACATACATATAAAACACCTTTAAAAAAAATATCTACATTGCCCAAATGTCTTTTAACAAGTATTCACTGTTTAAAACAAAAATGACAAGAATGTGCTGTGAGATGTAAGCCTATAAAAGCAGACCACAAAATGATGAGAAGGAAAAGGAAAGAGAGGAATAGAGACAGAGATGTAGAGATCAGACCTGTGGATATAGGGAGGGAAGGAGAGGGTGTGATGAAATTGAGAGAGCAGCGCTGAGATATATACACGACCATGTGTAAAATAGACGGTGAGTGAGAAGCTGCTCTGCAGCACAGGGAGCTCAGCTCGGGGCTCTGTGATGACCCAGAGGGGTGGGATGTGGGGAGGAGAGGGAGGCTCAAGAGGGAGGGGAGATAGATAGATAGATAGATAGATAGATAGAGATATATATGATTCACTTTGCTGCGCTGCAAAAACGAATACAACATTGCAAAGCAATTATCCTCCAGTTAAAACAGAGCCATCTGTCTACGTATCTACCTCTTTACCATCTAACCATATCTATCATCTTCCCATTTATCTTTCTTTCTACCTGCCTACCATCTATCATCTGTATGTACCTATTTATCTACCTACCTACCTGCCATCTGTAAGGTGAAGTGAAAGTCACTCAGTCATGTCCGACTCTCTGCGACCCCATGGATTACATTATACAGTGAAAGTGAAGTCACTCAGTCGTGTCCGACTCTTCGCGACCCCATGGACTGTAGCCCACCAGGTTCCTCTGTCCATGGGTTTTTCCAGGCAAGAGTACTGGAGAGGGTTGCTGTTTCCTTCTCCAGAGGATCTTCCCGACCCAGGGATTGAACCTGGCTCTTCTGCTTTGTTGGCAGACGCTTTACCATCTGAGCCACCAAGGAGGTTGATAAAGTCTGTATATGTAGACTGCAGCCTACCAGGCTCTCTGACCATGGGATTCTCCAGGCAAGAATACCAGACTGGGTTGCCATGCCCTTCCCCAGGGAATCTTCCCAACCCAGGGGTCGAACCCAGGTCTCCCACATTGCAGGCAGACTCTTAACCGTTTGAGCTACCCAGGAACCCCTATCTATCTATTTATCATCTCTGTAATCAAGAGAGGAGATAAAACAAAATACTGAAAAGATCATCTATGTAAAATAGATTACCAAAAGGATGCAATTAATCCAAAGGAAGGTACAAAAAGAGAGGACACGGCAACCCAAAGCTGCAGGGACAGGGGGTGACGACTCTGGTAGAATTCTTCCTAACTGGGATTCACCAGTACATCCCTTGAGGGACAGTGACTGGAAGCCTTCCTTGGGAAACGCTGGAGTGTTCTTCACAAGATCAAATGATGCTGCTACATGCCAGGAACTCCTCTCCAAGATACTTATGCAAGAGACGTGAAAAAGAAGTGCAAATGCATGCAATATTTAAATATTTAGATTAAATATTTTCCGTAGGTTTATTGTCTTCCTGAAGGAATTTTTGGACCTGATTTTTTTTTTTCTCCTCAGAATTGAGATCCTTCACTAGCTTGTATAGGGTTCCATGTGGCAGTAGCAGTAAGAATCTACCTGCTAATGCCGGATACACAGGAAACACGTGGGTCGGGAAGATTCCTGGAGAAGGAAATGGCAGCTCACTCCAGGATTCTTTGGAAAATCCCATAGACAGAGGAGCCTAGTAGGCTGCAGTCCATGGGGTCGCAAGAGTCGGACAAGACTGAGCAACTTTACTTTCACTTTTCACTTTCATGCATTGGAGAAGGAAATGGCAACCCACTCCAGTGTTCTTGCCTGGAGGATCCCAGGGACGGGGGAGCCTGGTGGGCTGCCGTCTCTGGGGTCGCACAGAGTCGGACACGACTGAAGCGACTTAGCAGCAGCAGCAGCCAGGATTCTTGCCTGGAGCATCCCATGAACAGAGAAGTCTGGCAGGTTACCGTCCATAGGGTTGCAAAGATTCGGACACGACCGAGCATATACACGTGAGAAGGACCAGCTTGTATATAAAATATGACACATTTCAGGTAAAATGTGCTCTTTGACATCATTATCCTGAAACTGGCATTGAAAGCAGTTCAGAATAAAAGTAAGTACTATATTCGATTTTCATAAGACAATTCTAACTGGGCGTGTGCTGGAAGAAATCGATGTGTGGAACGTATTCACACGTCAGTGGGTCCCCCCGGCCCACGTGAATCACCCCTGTCTCCTGCCCGTTACTCTCTTAGCAGCTGACTTGTTTCAGCCTGTAATGTACCCTAGTGATTATGTTCAACAAGCCCTTACTTCACATAATAATGGCCCCAAAGCACAAGACCGCAATGCTGCCAGTTCGAAGATGCTTACTGTGCCTAACTTATAATTGAAACTTTATCCTAGGAGTGGACATATAGGAAAAAACCATAACCCACAAAGGGTTCGGTACTCTCCGTGGTTTCAGGCATCCGTCGGATGGCCTTTGACAGTATGTCCTGTGGATAAGGGGGAATTATTTCATAATACACAGATACACTATTTGTATATAGGTATTCCTAATATGTATGCAATATATATACACCGTATCCCGAACGTATGAAAGTGAAAAAGTGAAAATGAAAGCCTTTTAGTCATGTCTGACTCTTTGCGACCCCCTGAACTATATATACAGTCCATGGGATTCTCCAGGCCACAGTACTGGAGTGGGTAGCCTTTCCCTTCTCCAGGGATCTTCCCAACCCAAGGATCAACCCAGGTCTCAGCATTGCAGGCAGATTCTTTACCAGCTGAGCCACCAGGGAACCTCAATACATCCCCAGTGTATCCATATAATACATACATTGTACTGTCAATGCAATAGGCTGTATTTCTAATATATATATATATGTACAATATATGTACTGTGTTCCCAATGCATACGTATAATATATATACTGTATGAACAGTCACTGGGAGATTGACTGAGTCTTTCTTGATTTTTGCACCTCTGCAGAGCACATTGATAAGAACAGATTTTTCTGCTATTTTGTCAAAGGCTTGCACCTTCCAGCGACACACTAGAAAACCTATTATATGCTAAGCTACCCAGAATGAGAACTCTCACAGAAAGGAAGCTCTCGGTACCCCCTACCTTTGCATCACAGGAAGCCGAACTAGTACCACAGTAGGTCTCATGTGACCCACTTTTCTGGCGAAGCTCTAACGACCTCAATTCCTCAAGTCCTAGGCTTGCAGGAAAACAGGGGAGGGTTTTCCTCTCCATCCTCCTAACCTCAGGCAGAAGGACACCTCCGCGGTGCTGGATTCATCGGGTCTATGCTGACTGTTAACATCCGCGAGGATTTTCCATCGGTAACCTGGGGTTCTCTTCTGGTTTTGAGGAAGGGGTGTGGCTTCCTAAGTTTCACAGCATAGGAAGAGTGTCATAGAAAGGAGCACAACGATTTTATCTCACAATGCAATTCGGTTACGGAATTACAGAGGCAAAGACGGATAAAGCGCAGGCAGTTGCATCTCACACACTCCACCTCTGGGGGTGTGTCATGGTACCCACTGCTGAGCATCACTGTTAACTCAAATGCTACAAAGAAGTATCAGTTCAGTTCAGTCGCTCAGTCGCTCCCAACTCTTTGCGACCCCATGCACTGCAGCACGCCAGGCCTCCCTGTCCATCACCAATTCCCCGAGTCTACTCAAACTCATGTCCATCAAGTCGGGGATGCCATCCAGCCATCTCATCCTCTGTCATCCCCTTCTCTTCCTGCCTTCAGCTTTCCCAGCATCAGGGTCTTTTCCAATGAGTCAACTCTTCTCATGAGGTGGCCAAAGGATTATAGTTTCAGCTTCAACATCAGTCCTTCCAATGAATCTTCAAGATTGATCTCCTTTAGGATGGACTGGTTGGATCTCCTTGCTGTCCAAGGGACTCTCAGGAGTCTTCTCCAACACCACAGTTAAAAAGCATCCATTCTTCAGTACTCAGCTTTCTTCACAGTCCAACTCACACATCCATACATGACCACTGGAAAAACCATAGCCTTGACTAGATGGACCTTTGTTGGCAAAGTAATGTCTCTGCTTTTCAATATGCTGTCTAGGTTGGTCATCGCTTTTCTTCCAAAGAGTGAGCATAATTTATAAAGAAGTATAAACAGCCTTAAAAGGCTACCAGCGATCTGGGTCACGTGCCAGCCTGAAGGATACCCAGGTCCCCAGGTTGTACATCCTTTCCCGAGATGTGTGATGTGCATGTAATTCCTTCCAGTACTTATCCACCCAGCTCCTGACTCCTCCCGTCCTCTCAGTCATGTCCTGTCCTCAGCCTTCAACTCTCTCCTCAACCCAGATCCATGATTTTCACCTCCAGACTGGGAGGACACGTCTTCCACTCAAGACTTCAGAGAACCAGCCCTGAGAAGTGAGCACGTGACCTGTGTCTCGTAGGCCCTGGAGACGGCTGGAGACAGCTGGACACTCTGTAATGTTCAGGATGAAAGTGTTTGCTAATCTGCCCAGCATGGGTTCCAGAACATTCCAGAGGCTACCTAGGGGGTTGCAAACCTCAGCCATGGCAGGAGAATGCAGTCCCCATCATTATATCTCAAACCTGGCTATCAATGGTTGAGCTTTCACCCAAAGAAACTAACTAACCTGGAATCTGAGCCCTCCCCACACCTGGCCCTACTGAACCGGCATGTCCACGTGATAACTGCTGGGCTGAGGGGCTTGTTTTGAGACCTTTCCAAGACCATTGAGAGCTCTGGGCTCAGGCTCACCTCCGGGCCAGCATGGCTTGATCTCTTCCATGAGGCTTCTGCCCTTGCTTCGACTGCTCTCAGCTTTGGAGGCCACGGGCCCCGCTGAAGCCTCCTCCTGCTGGAGAAATTACAGAGAAGAGAGGGCTTTACAGACAGGCCTCCCAGCCCTCCTGTGAGGCTCCCAGGCAACTCTGGCCTCATTCCATTATTATATCAGGCCCGTCACCCCACACCCACTGTGCCTGCCCCTCACCTTGCTAACTTTCTTGAGTTTGGCGCCAGCAATGGCTGAGGCCAGGCTGGGGTCCCTGGTCTCTCCACCACTGGGGCCTTGTGCTGTGGGCAGACTCATCACCTCTGAGCCACAGTCAGCAAGTTCCATTGACTGTAATATCCACATTCGTCTGTGAGTGTGTGCATAGGGGTATGTGTGTGTATGTGTATACCTATGCCTTTAAAGGCCCCATCTCCAAATACAGGCATATTCTAATGTTCTGGGCGGGAGGGGTAGAGCTTCAACACATAACCCTGGGTGCTGCATGCATGCTAAGTCGTTTCAGTCGGGCCCGACTGTTTGTGACCCTGTGGACTGTAGCCCTCCGGGCTCCTCTGTCCATGGGGATTCTCCTGGCAAGAGAACTGGAGCAGATTGCCATGCCCTCCTCCAGGGGATCCTCCTGACCCAGCGATGGAGTCTGCGTCTCTGTGTCTCCTGCACCGGCCGGTGGGTTCTTTAGCACCATGGGGGACAATTCAGCTCTGAAGAACCACTTTAAATGTAGGCGGCATTCCCTCTCGCTTTCCCCTACACCCTGCCACTCAGCATGAGAGCATCTGACAAATGACGGTACCCGTCTATCGATCTTTTGATTCATATGGCAAGCTTGGAGGACAAAACTGAGTGACCGGAATTCCTATGAGTGCATGGGGATGAGTAATCCTGGCTTCTGAGTGTTCTGAAAGTAACAAGCCGGGCTGGATGCATGTGTTTTGAGGGTGTTGAATAGAATCTCAATGACCGCTGGGTAGACTGGGTTGCCAGTCTTATCTCCCGGATGCAGAACGCTGAATAAGAACATGTTACATGTGTGAAAATTTAGTTTCCCCAAACCCAAGTCTCTCGTCAACATATTCAACAAAACCAAGAAAAATAAAATCTAACCACGTTTCAAAAGAAAAGTTTTACATGAGGATCAGAAAAAAATATATATTTCCTTTAGATGTCTGGGCTTTCTTTTGCCCATCTAATATCCAACCACGGGGGACCAGAGAGACGATTACTGTGGAGTCACAAAATCAAAATGAAAATCAGGGCTGTGTTATTATTTCCAAAGCAGATGACTTTGGGGAGGGCATCTACCTGTTCACTGTGATTAGAAAAGGAGCTAAATATAGATTTAAATAATCTCTACCCCTCAGAGAAGTCTAGAGACCGTGGCCTTTGTCAGTTTACAGGAGCCTGACCGAGAAACGCCAGTTTGGGGAATCGTAAAGCCTCTCCACCACCACTTATGAATCTTTATGAGCAACATCTCGACAAGTCAAAATGACACTTGTTGCCTGTCTCAGCAGGTTTGTTACTGCGATTCAAGTTAGTCTGTCTCTGTGAGCCTCGGGAGGACTCAGCTGATGGCTGATGAGAGCCGTGATGGGACGGATATTTTCAGCAGGATGTCTTTATATTTTAAAGTAAATACTGAACTTAACAACAAGAAAAAAATCTTTATTTGGGGTAAGTTTATCTGCTCCACCTGTACCACCTGTTCTCACTCGATCCCCACCGTAATCCTCAATTTGTTGAAGCACAGTTGGTTGCCGTGGAGATGATGGCAAGGTCACACAGAAGATTATGACTTCAAGTGGGGAATAAACAGCCAGAGCCCTCAACTCTTGACAAAAAAATCCTGTTATTATGCAAATAACCTTCAAGTAATCAAGTGCAACCCCAAATGCGTAATTTTCTTTGGCGGGATCGTTTTCCCCCTTTGTCATACAAAAAAGTCATCATCAAATTGTGAATCTAATTCTAGAATGAAAATGTCTCAGAGCTTCGAAAAGGTCTTTGAGAGCGGAAGACCCGCCAAGTAACAACAGCAACGAAACCCATCGTCAATATGTTGTTAAGAATGCTTGAGGAAAGATAATGATGTTCAAATTAAGCCAGAGAGGCGTTTCGGAATCAGAAGAGTAATTGCAATCACAGGGAGTAACTGTCAAATGATAGGTTTCAAGGTAAAGAAGTTGCAGTACCTATTGCTACACTCCGTGTGACTTCTGAGATGTTAACTGTGGCTGATTGTTAAGAGTGACCTCAGACAAAGAGGGATATAGACAGGATGGGTTCTAGGATACCATGAAAATCCTGCACTGATGAGAAACATCATTCAAATCAATCACCTAAATCTTCAGGGTGGGTCGACATTTACCATAAACAGAAGGACAGTGGAAGTAACATTCACTGAACATCAACCAGCAGGTATGGTGGCACTTATCGTACGTAAGTTCTCACAATCATCTTACACACACACACACACACACACACACACAGACAGCAACTCATTATCTTCATTTTTCTGTGGTGTTAAGGTTTAAAGAGATTAAGCATCACACTGCATCTGTGGTTAACAAGTGTTGGAGCTGGTACTTAAATCCACACTTAACAACTCCATTGCCTGACTCAAGCTGCAGCCCAACGACCCACATCTTTGCGTAAAGCCACAAGCATCAGTCATTATCACCCCCAGTCCACATAGTTACGACTGTTTGCTTGGTCTTTGCTGAGGAGAGCATCAAGCTTCTCAAAGGGAGAGAAGCAGGGACCACTGAGCACTGGGCTGGACCAGGGAGAGAAGTCAAACGGACCTGGTAGACAAGATGACTGTAGGGTCGGTAGCTTTTGGCCACCCTGCTCCAAGTGTCCTGATGTAAAGTCCCAGAACTAATTATTTCAGGGAGTCACAAGTAGTCTTTTCACGGCTCTCTGAATCTTGGAGACTGACTCAGTGGGAAGGAGGAGATTCTTGCAGCAAGAATAACTCCTCTGCCATCAAAAGTTGTAAAAAGTTACCATGTGAAACACTGTTGGATTTAACAGCTAATAGACTTCCCTGGTTGACCAGGGGTTAAGAGTTCACCTTCTCGTGCAGGGGGGTGAGAGTTCAACCCTTTTCAGGGAACTCAGATCTCATATGCTTCATGCTCAAAAAACATAAAACAGGCAACACATTCAATTAAGACTTTCAAAATGGTCCTCATCAAAAAAAAAAAAAAAAAAGTCCTCATGTGAAATAGATGACCAGGGCAAGTTTGATGTAGGAAGCAGGGCACTCAAAGTTGGTTGTTCTGGGACAACCCAGAGGGATGTGGTGGGATGGGAGGTGGGAAGGGGGTTCAGGCAGGGGCTTCAGGGGACACATGCAGGAAGCAGGGCACTCAAAGTTGGTTGTTCTGGGACAACCCAGAGGGATGAGGTGGGATGGGAGGTGGGAAGGGGGTTCAGGAAGGGGCTTCAGGGGATACACCCGTGGCTGATTCATGTAGATGTATATAAAAAAAAAAAAAAAAAAAAACGACAATATTGTAAAGTAATTGGCCTCCAATTAAAATAAATTAATTAATTTTTAAAATGCATTTAAAAACAAAAATAAAGTCAACAGCTAAGTGGCATTAGGGACATTCACAATGTTCTGCAACTGTCCCCACCAACCATCTCCATAACTTATCTCATCCTGCAAAACTGAAACTCTACTAAATAATAACTCTATCTTCTCCCCTTGTCATGTATGCTTTTTTAGTGACTGGGATTTTTTTTGTCAAATTTCACCCATGGTGATGCCTGGTGATAGATGTGAGACTTGGACCATAAAGAAAGCTGAGCGCTGAAGAACAGATGCTTTTGAACTGTGGTGTTGGAGAAGACTCTTGAGAGTCCCTTGGACTGCAAGGAGATCCAACCAGTCCATTCTAAGGAAGATAAGTCCTGAATATTCACTCGAAGGACTGATGCTGGAGCTGAAACTACAATCCTTTGGCCACCTGATGTGAAGAACTGACTCACTGGAAAAGACCCTGATGCTGGGAAAGATTGAAGGCAGGAGGAGACGGGGACGACAGAGGATGAGATGTTGGCTGGCATCACCCACTGGATGAACAGGAGTCTGAGTAAGCTCCAGGAGTTGGTGATGGACAGGGAAGCCTGGCGTGCTGCAGTCCATGGGGTTGCAAAGACTCAGACACGACTGAGCGACTGAACTGAAGTGAGCTGGCTACCTAAGAGTGGAACTGTTGGGTCAGATAATCGACTCTGTGTTTAGCATGGGGAAAAACTGCCAGCCTGTTCTATCAAAATAACGACACCATTTTCCATTCCCAGGGATACATGAGAGTTTCTGTTCACCTACATTTGTTATCACCCGTGGTTTTCCACTGTAGCCATCCCAGTGGGTGTGATCTGGGATCTCATTACAGCTTCATTTGCAGGCTAATCAAGTTGAACATTTTTAACTATGAGTATCAGCCTTTCGTGAATCTTTTTTTTTTTTTTAAGAAATGCCTGTTAAGTCCCTTTGTGTTTTTAACTTGGTTATTCTCTGTTTTTTCACAAAGTTATTTATATATTCTAAATAAAGTCCCTTACCAGATACATGACTTTGCAATATTTTCTCTCCATTTTAAAATTCTTTTCACTTGCTTGGTGGTGTCTCTTGGAGAGCAAACATTTTAAATTTTGATGAATTCCAATTCTTCTCTTTATTTCTTTGTCACTCGTGCTTTTAATGTCATATCTAAGACATCATCGCCTAACCCAAGGTCATGAAGAAATATTCACGCTGTCTTCTGAGAGTTGTATAATTTAGCTCTCACATTTAGGTTTATGACCCATTTTGAGTTAAGTTTGTGTCTGGAACACGCAAGGTAGGAAATACATTTATCTCATATGGGGGAATTTATCTGCAGCACCTAACTCATTGCTACCGTAACTAAATAGTAGACACAAACTACATAATTCTGGGATAAACAGATGTTTTATATTTGTGGATTCCATAGCTCTGATGCAGAAACTAACACAACATTGTAAAGCAACTATACTCCAATTAAATTTAAAAAAGCAACTGTAAGGGTGAGTGAAACCTAGACCATTAAAAAAAAAAAGAACTAAAAATGTACCTGCATATCTCTTTATTTTTAGCACACCCTATATGAACTGCAATTCATTTTTCTTTATTAAACCTTTTCCATCGAGTAAAAAAGGCACATAGTCAAATAACAGACTCTCAAGGGTGCAAATATACCTACTCAGACACTTGGCTTGAACGAAATCAAAACAAGAGCTTGCCTCTTCAAACAACAGTGAACACGTGTGGAATTAATAATAATGCCTTGTAACATGAGTCCTCCACCGGATTCTACCCCAGCCAACTGTGGAAACACAACACGGCTTGGATAGCATCAAGAAGGAGCCTCGGTGAAGGTGCACAAGCCAGTTAGGGAATCTACACAGAACCCTCAGTGGATAAAAAACCCGCCTGCCAATGCAGGAGATACCAGAGATGCAGGTTCAATCCCTGGGTCCGGAAGATCCCCTGGAGAAGGGCATGGCAACCCACTCCAGTATTCGTGCCTGAAGAATCCCATGGACAGAGGAGCCTGGTGGGCTACAGTCCATGGGCTCACAAAGAGTTGGACATGACTGAGCATCTGAGCACACACACACACACACACACACTCACACACAAATGATGCTAAAGTGATGTCTAGTCCAGGAATCAGGATATGATGAGTAAATCGGGCAGACATGAAAGGCAGGCCTGTGGATCCCACCCCATCAGACCCCTTCTTTATGCTCCCGATCCTCTGAAAGCACAAAACTTCTAGGGTCAATCGCTAACACATTATCTGACCTTAAATACCCAAGTGGAATTCTCCTGCAGTTACATTACTTCAAACAGCCTATGCAGAGATTAATCATTATGATCTTGATTTGAAAAATATAAATAGAACGGGAATGACCTTCCTAGGAAACCTGTCATGAAGCGCGTGACTATTCTACTTTCTAAACCTGAGCGCTGGCTTTATTCCAGCCTTCCTACCTGATCAGTTCAGTTCAGTCGCTCAGTCGCGTCCGACCCTTCGCGACCGATCAGAAATCTTTTTATATACCAGATTGCCAGCGCCGGGCAAAGTCTCCTCTGTAAACCCTCCATTGCATAATCCTGTAAGGGGAGGTGCTCCCTCCCACCAGATGTGTCTGATCTCAGTTCTGCTGAATCTGAATCCATCTAGGGAAGTGCGCCCAGTGCCTCCAAATGCCAACCTGGCAGGCTGACCTGCCGACTGGAAGTAGTGACATAATTCTTCTAAAGGGGAGCCCCGCTTGGGACTAACACGTACACGAGGACCAACAAGGACCTGCTGCATGGCATAGGGAAGTGTAGTCAATATTGTCTCACGACCCACATGGGAAAAGAATCTGAAACAGAATATCGGGCATATGTATAACTGAATCACTCAGCTCTCTGCATATGTATAGCTGAGTCACTGCGCTCTATCACCGAAACTAACACAACGGTGTAAGTCAACTCTATTCTGAAAGTTTATGTTTTAGGAAAAAGTAAGCAACATAGTGAAATGTTGAGAGAAACGAGGCAAAGGGAGAAACCAGGATTCTGGAATCTGCTGCTTCTCAAGTGTCCCAGAGGCTGGGATTCTCCAGCTCAGCGCATGCGTGCATGCTAAGTCGCTTCAGTCTTGTCCGACTCTTTGTGACCTCGTGGACTGCAGCCCTCCAGGCTCCTCTGTGCAGGGGATTCTCCAGGCAAGAATACTGGAGTGGGCTGCCCTGCCCTCCTCCAGGGGACCTTCCCAACCCAGGGATGGAAACCCGCATCTCTGAAGTCTCCTGCATCGGCAGGCAGGTTCTTTACCACTGTCCAGCTCAGAGCTATGGACGTTTGGGGCCAGACAACTCTCTGCTGCGGGGCCAGCCTCTACAATGTAGGGTCTTGCACAGCCTCCCTGACCTCCACCCCATGGATGTCAGCAGGGCACCTTTCCCAGTCCTGAAAATTAAAGACGTTTTCAGACACCACCTTGGAGAGGAGAAAAAGTCAAGCCTGGCTGAGAAATCTACAGTGATGCATTAGCATAAACTCAGGTGTGGTCCAAAGCCTTTGTTATAAATAACAAGACATCTGATCACTTGGAAATTCCAAGGGTTTTGGAAGCTCTATGCCAGCAGGCCAGGATCAAGCTTTACGATCGTTATTATTATTATACCGCAGGGATACAAACAGTCATGGGATGTGAACCGTGCCCCCTTTGGACACAAACGAGAGAAGTTTCCCCATCTGCTAATTCCTGTTCCTCCTACCCAGCTGGAAGCAGCCAGATGCTGTGTGTGTCCTGTGTCAACTACACATCAGCACTTGCTATGGGCCCCTGCCATCCAGCTTGACAAGGATTAAAATCCTGAGCTGCTGAAGCGGCTGACCTTTAATGCCCCTTGAAAGGACTTCAGGGTGGAGAGCAGAAATGAGGCCTCTGTGTGCTGAGAAAAACTGGCAGGAGAGGCCTTCAGATGGATATTTTCAGGAGCTGATTTTATGAAGCTGATCCCTGTATCTCTTCATGCCTAGATAAGCACTAACATCCTTCATGTGATGTCTCCTCCTTGTGATCAGCAAAACCTTCTGCAAAAAATATATGCTTGATTGCACGAACTCTCCCTTCACCAAAATCACTTATATTGACCTTAACCCTGTCTCTTTGGAGCACTTTCTTGGAGCTCTCTGGGGTGTGGCTCAGCTTCCCTGGTAGCTCAGTAGGTAATGAGCTACTTGTGCAGTGCAGAAGACCGGGGTTTGATCCCTACATCAGGAAGATCCCACTCCAGCGTTCTTGCCTGGAGCATCCTATGGACAGAGGAGCCTGGTGGGATAGAGTGTGTGGGGTCACAGAGAGTTGGACAGGACTGAGCGACTAAACCACTACTGAGCTGCAATCCTCATTTTCGCCAGCAGATAAAGTGTAACTGGCAATGCTCACGTTGTGCATTTTTTAAGCTGACACTTGTCTCCCTCTGCTTTGGGCTTCATCATCGCAATTTACAGTCCTTTAGAAAACAGACTGATGATTGCCAAGGGGGAAGGGACTGAGACAGAGGCAAGGAGAGGGAACTTGGGGTTAGTGGACGTGAGCTCTGATCTATAGAAGGATAAACAACAAGGTCCTCCCAGATGGCACAGTGAACTATATTCAGTGTCCTATGAAAGCTGAAAATACAGCTACCACATGTCCAGCAATCCCACTTCCGGGCAGATATCCAGAGAAAACCAAACTTCAAAACGACTGACGCACCCCAATGTTCATTGCAGCACTGTCTACCATAGTCAAGATGAAGAAGCAACCTAGATGCCCGCCGACAGACGAACTGATAAAGAGGATGTGGTCCATGTACACAGTGGGATATTCAGTTCAGTTCAGTTCAGTCACTCGGTCGTGCCCGACTCTTTGCGACCCCATGAATCGCAGCACGCCAGGCCTCCCTGTCCATCACCAACTCCCGGAGTTCACTCAGACTCATGTCCATCGAGTCCGTGATGCCATCCAGCCATCTCATCCTCGGTCGTCCCCTTCTCCTCCTGCCCCCAATCCCTCCCAGCATCAGGGTCTTTTCCAATGAGTCACCTCTTCGCATGAGGTGGCCAAAGTACTGGAGCTTCAGCTTCAGCATCAGTCCTTCCAAAGAAATCCCAGGGCTGATATTCAGAATGGACTGGTTGGATCTCCTTGCAGTCCACGGGACTCTCAAGAGTCTTCTCCAACACCACACTTCAAAAGCATCAATTCTTCGGTGCTCTGCCTTCTTCACAGTCCAATTCTCACATCCATACATGACCACAGGAAAAACCATAGCCTTGACTAGACGGACCTTAGTCAGCAAAGTAATGTCTCTGGTTTTGAATATGCTATCGAGGTTAGTCATAACTTTTCTTCCAAGGAGTAAGCGTCTTTTAATTTCATGGCTGCAGTCACCATCTGCAGTGATTTGGGAGCCCCCCAAAATAAAGTCTGACACTGTTTCTACTGTTTGCCCATCTATTTCCCATGAAGTGATGGGACCAGATGCCATGATCTTCGTTTTCTGAATGTTGAGCTTTAAGCCAACTTTTTCACTCTCCTCTTTCATTTTCATCAAGAGGCTTTTTAGCTCCTCTTCACTTTCTGCCATAAGGGTGGTGGTTGCACACATATATATGTGCACAGATAGTATGAGTTTCTTCAGGTTTTTTTTTTTTTTCATTTGAATATGCCTTGAAGATCTTTACTTTTCCCTATTTTTCCAAGTTCATAGGTACATACTCCATGATTTTTCTGTGCAAACAGAAATCATAATCTTGGTTTTAAAGTTACAAGGAAACTAAAGGTTTTCTTGGTTCTTATTTTGTATTTGGGGCTTCCCTGGTGGCTCAGACTGTAAAGAGTCTTCCTGCAATGATGGAGACCCAGGTTCAGTCCCTGGGTTGGGAAGAACCCCTGGAGAAGAGAATGGCTACCCACACCAGTATTCTTCCCTGGAGAATTCCATGGACAGAGAAGCCTGATGGGCTACAGTCCATGGGGTCACAAAGAGTTAGACACAGCTGAGCGACTAAGACTCATTTTCAGTATCTGGTATATATAATCTTGATAACACTTCAGGTGATTACCTAGACAATCTCTGTTTCCACCAGAAATCACTGTCTCTTGAAGTTTATTCATTTTGAAGCTATTGCGATTGAGAACGTAATTTGTAGAACAATGTAACTTGGAATAATTAGGATATATGCAGATACCAAAGGCGAAGAAACCTGGGGGCAGGCATGGAGACTGATGACAGGTTTGGCACATGTAAAGCACAGAGGTGCAAAGGAAGAAGACAGAGGCACTGAGTCCCTGAGAAATACAATTTAATTCAAAGTAGAAAACAACTGCTAAAAGAGAGGTTCAGATGAAGTGCTCTGGGGATTTTTAAGAAGAATCTTAACTAGGGTAGTAATCAATTGAGTATTGAAGATTAAATAGGATTAAAGTATATAAAGTTGGAGAACAGAGGTGTTGGGAAGTATTTTCCAGGCAGAGGGAAAAATCCGAAGAAAGATAAAAATGCATGAAGTATTTTTTTTGGAAAAAGTGAGTAGTTATATGCCGGGGTCCAGCCCCGGTGGATCCAGGGAATTTGAAGCGGGGACGGCATCGGCGAGGAAAAAACTTTTTTATTTATTAATATAAGATTAGGAAGAAGTAGTATAGTAGGAAAATTTAGATGGAGAAAAGAAGGCTGAATAACTTGGTTTACGTGGAAAGCCAATAAAGTTCCAGACAAGGAGTTGGCACCATCTACGTTAGGCCACCGGCGTCCATTTGCATATCGGAGAGTGCCCCGCCCTGGCCCCTCTCTCTCATGGATCTTAGCAGCTGGGACAAGTAAGTAGACATGGCGAGCCTCCACGCCCCAGATGGGAATTCAGCCTGAAATTAGAGTAAATAGGAGACACGGGGGGAAACCAGTCCTTCCAAGGACTAGCCCCTTCCAATGACTGGCCCTCCCTCTATTGTTCAGAAGGCCTTTTATACCTTTTTAGATTGTACATAGAGATCAATGAGCAATACAAAACCATGCAGCGCTAGCAGCCCCAAAACCAGGCTTTCTTTTTGCACACCCTCCCATATACAAAAGGTCTCAGGTGGTTTACATTATCTTCTGGCCAAGAGGCCTGTTAACATTTTTATGGCTGTCTTCCTGGGTAATTGTCTATCAACCAGAAAACTCCTTTTCCCTAGAAGTGTTTTTGGGGGGTGGGGGGGGGGAGAGGGGTGGGGGCTCCAGTCCTTCCAATAGCTAGCCCCTTCCAAGGACTGGCCCCCCTACTATTGTCTAGAAAGGCCCTTTATACCTTCTTTTTACATAGAGATCAATGAGCAATACAAAACCATGCAGCGCTAGCAGCCCAAAACCCAGGCTTTCCTTTTGCATACCCTCCCGTATACAAAAGTTCTCAGGTGGTTTACATTATCTTCTGGCCAAGAGGCCTGTTAACATTTTTATGGCTCTCTTCCTGGGTAATTGTCTATCAACCAGAAAACTCCTTTTCCCTAGAAGTGTTTTTTCTTTACTCTCCATTACCCTCAAAATACTAAATAAAGTTACGTTCCTGTAGGACAAAAGTGCAGTGAGTTATAACAAAGAAAGTACTTAACTCAAAGATCTAATATTGCTAATACCAGGTCTACGACCTGTTTTTCCATATACCAACTATATCTTACAAATAAAAGATATAAAAATTTGGCAGCGAATATTGGCTCAACAAATGAAACCTTTAATCAGTCCTAATGATTTTGACTCCTCAGAAGCCCCTACATTCTTAGGATGTTTTAAGCTTCCTGTGCCTCCCGTGGTCAGGAGGCCTCAAACAATCACATGCGCAGCCTGCAGGCAGGCTAGAAAGCCATCAGAGAGGTTTTTGGATTGAAACACTCTTTCAAATGCAGAAGACTAAAGCCCTGAGTTTGACTTTTTCCAGAGAATGTCAGAAGAGTGGACAAGTAGGCAGATTCTTATTTTTGGGGTGTACATGCTCAGGAAAGCCAGAGGGAACCTGAGATCTGACTCGTCCTTGCCCATCAAATCTGTGCCATATGACCCTGTCATGGGTGGGATTCCTCATGCTGGCTTCCGGCAGTTATAGGTCAATGAGAATAAATAATGGGAATCAAGTTTAAGAAGTTAGGATGGGAACCAGATTTAAAAAGATACAGATATTGAGCTTTGCTGTCTAGACATCCTTCTAAAGGTAATGAAGAGCTATTGGTTTCCAGCAGAGTAGTTCTGTGATTATAGCTGTTATAAAGAATAACATAGTGGCAGAATTGAATTTAAAGGAGTTTGGGAAGGCTAGTTGATGAGACTTGAAGTTTAATTTATAAACACCATAAATATATAAAAGATAATATTTGTGCTAAAAAATGGAGAAGGGGGTTGCAACTTATGTAGATGACTAAATTAAAGAAAGTAGGGAAAATCGCTAGACCATTCAGGTATGACCTAAATCAAATCCCTTATGATTATACAGTGGAAGTGAGAAATAGATTTAAGGGTCTAGATCTGATAGAGTGCCTGATGAACTATGGAATGAGGTTCGTGACATTGTACAGGAGACAGGGACCAAGACCATCCCCATGGCAAAGAAATGCAAAAAAAGCAAAATGGCTGTCTGAGGAGGCCTTACAAATAGCTGTGAAAAGAAGAGAAGTGAAAAGAAAAGGAGAAAAGGAAAGATATAAGCAGCTGAATGCAGAGTTCCAAAGAATAGCAAGAAGAGATTAAAAAAGCCTTCTTCAGCAATCAATGCAAAGAAATAGACGGAAAGAACAGAATGGGAAAGACTAGAGATCTCTTCAAGAAAATTAGAGATACCAAGGGAACATTTTATGCAAATATGGGCTTGATCAAGGATAGAAATGGTCTGGACCTAACAGAAGCAGAAGATATTAAGAAGAGGTGGTAAGAATACACAGAAGAACTGTACAAAAATCTTCACAACCCAGATAATCATGATGTGATGACTAATCTAGAGCCAGACATCTTGGAATGTGAAGTCAAGTGGGCCTTAGAAAGCATCACTACGAACAAAGCTAGTGGAGGTGATGGAATTCCAGTTGAGCTGTTTCAAATCCTGAAAGATGATGCTGTGAAAGTGCTGCACTCAATTTGCCAGCAAATTTGGAAAACTCAGCAGTGGCCACAGGACTGGAAAAGGTCAGTTTTCATTCCAATTCCAAAGAAAGGCAATGCCAAAGAATGCTCAAACTACCGCACAATTGCACTCATCTCACATCTAGTAAAGTAATGCTCAAAATTCTCCAAGCCAGGCTTTAGCAGTATGTGAACTGTGAACTTCCAGATGTTCAAGCTGGTTTAAGAAAAGACAGAAGAACCAGAGATCAAATTGCCAACATCTGCTGGATCATGGAAAAAGCAAGAGAGTTCCATAAAAACATCTATTTCTGCTTTATTGACTATGCCAAAGCCTTTGACTGTGTGGATCATAATAAACTGTAGAAAATTCTGAAAGAGATGGGAATACCAGACTACATGACCTGCCTCTTGAGAAACCTACATGCAGGTCAGGAAGCAACAGTTAGAACTGGAACAACAGACTGGTTCCAAATAGGAAAAGGAATACGTCAAGGCTGTATATCGTCACCTTGCTTATTTAACTTATATGCAGAGTACATCATGAGAAACGCTGGGCTAGAGGAAGCACAAGATTGCCGGGAGAAATATCAATAACCTCAGATATGCAGATGACACGACCCTTATGGCAGAAAGTGAAGAGAAACTCAAAAGCCTCTTGATAAAAGTGAAAGAGGAGAGTGAAAAAGTTGGCTTAAAGCTCAAAATTCAGAAAACAAAGATCATGGCATCTGGCCCCATCACTTCATGGGAAATAGATGGGGAAACAGTAGAAACAGTGTCAGACTTTGTTTTTTTGGGCTCCAAAATCACTGCAGATGGTGACTGCAGCCATGAAATTAAAAGGCGCTTACTCCTTGGAAGAAAAGTTATGACCAACCTAGATAGTATATTCAAAAGCAGAGACATTACTTTGCTGACTAAGGTCCATCTAGTCAAGGCTATGGTTTTTCCTGTGGTCATGTATGGATGTGAGAGTTGCACTGTGAAGAAAGCTGAGTGCCGAAGAATTGATGCTTTTGAACTGTGGTGTTGGAGAAGACTCTTGAGAGTCCCTTGGACTGCAAGGAGATCCAACTAGTCCATCCTGAAGGAAATCAACCCTGAATATTCATTGGAAATACTGATGCTGAAGCTGAAACTCCAATACTTTGGCCACCTGATTGAAAAACTGATTCATTGGAAAAGACCCTGATGCTGGGAAAGATTGAGGGCAGGAGGAGAAGGGGACAACAAAGGATGACATGGTTGGGTGACATCATCCACTCGATGGACATGGGTTTGGGTGGACTCTGGGAGGTGGTGATGGAGGCCTGGTGTGCTGTGGTTCATGGGGTCGCAGAGAGTCAGACATGACTGAGTGACTGAACTGAATACTACATTGAGCATATATACCATTTTATTTATCCATACACCTAATGATGGACTTGGGGTACTTTCTACTTTTTGGCTACAGTGAGTAGTGCTGCTATGAATGTTCTACAAGTATTTGTTTGGGTACCTATTTTCAGGTCTTTTGGTTATGTACCTGGAATAGGCTTACCTTATTTAGGAACTGCCAGGCTATTTTTAACAGCAGCTTCACCATTCATTTTACATTCCCACAAGCAGGCAATACACAAGGGATCCCATTTCTCTACATTTCCTGCAACACTTGGTATTTTCTGTTTTCTTTCTCTCTCTTTTTTATAGCTGGCCTCATGGATGTGGAATTGGTTTGTATTATGGTTTTCATTTGCATTTTCCTAATGGCTAATATATATTTTTGGAGAAATGTCTATTCAAGCTCTTTGTCCACTTTGCAGTTGGGTTGTTTGTCTTTTTGTTGAGGAGTTCTTTATATAATATATGCTGTATACTAGACCCTTTTTAGGGCTTCCCTGGTGGCTCAGAGGCTAAGGCGTCTGCCTCTAATGTAGGAAACCTGGGTTCAATCCCTGGGTCGTGAAGATCCCTTGGAGAAGGAAATGGCAACCCACTCCAGTATTCTTGCCTGGGGAATCTCATGGACAGAGGAGCCTGGTAGGCTATGGTCCATGGGGTCACAAAGTGTCAGAGACCTTTTTTAGAACTGACTGCAAATATTTTCTTGTGTTCTATAGGTTATCTTTTTTTACTTTCTTGCTAATGTCCTTGGTGTAAAAGTTTGGTTTTTAATTTTTTTTTCACTTAATTCAAAATGAAGAAACGCAATTTTTTTTTTGGGGGGGGGTTTGAAATATAGATTTATTTATATTAATTGGAGGCTAATTACTTTACAGTATCGTAGTGGTTTTTGCCATACATTGACATGGATCCATCACGGGTGTACATGTGTTCCCCATCCTGAACTCCCCTCCTACCTCCCTCCCCATACCATCCCTCTGGGTCATCCCAGTGCACCAGCCCTGAGCACCTGTCTCATGCATCGAACCTGGACTGGTGATCCATTTCACATGTGATAATACACATGTTTCAATGCCATTCTCCCAACTCATCCCACCCTCGCCCTCTCCCACAGAGTCCAAAAAACTGTTCCATACATCTGTGTCTCTTTTGCTGTCTCACATATAGGGTCATCATTACCATCTTTCTAGATTCCATATATATGTGTTAGTATACTGTATTGATGTTTTTCTTTCTGGCTTAATTCATTCTGTATAATAGGCTCCAGTTTCATTCACTTCATTAGAACTGATCCAAACGTAATCTTTTTAATGGAAGAATAATATTCCATTGTGTATCTGTACCACACTTATCCATTCATCTGCTGATGGACATCTAGGTTGCTTCCATGTCCTGGTGGTACAAACACTGCTGCGATGAACATTGGGGTACACGTGTCTCTTTCAATTCTGGTTTCCTCGGTGTGTATGCCCAGCAGTTGGATTGCTGGGTCATAAGGCAGTTCTCTTTCCAGTTTTTAAAGGAAATCTCCACACTGTTCTCCATAGTGGCTGTACTAGTTTGCATTCCCACCAACAGTGTAAGAGGGTTTTGTTTTCTTCACACCTTCTCCAGCATTCATTGTTTGTAGACTTTTGGATCGCAGCCATTCTGACTCGTGTGAAATGGTATCTTATTGTGGTTTTGAATTGCATTTCTCTGATAATGAATGATGTTGAGCATCTTTTCATGTATTTGTTAGCCATCTGTATGTCTTCTTTGGAGAAACGTCTGTTCAGTTCTTTGGCCCATATTTTGACTGGGTGGTTTATTTTTCTGGAATGAGCTGCAGGAGCTGCTTGTATATTTTTGAGATTAATTCTTTGTCAGTTGCTTCATTTGCTATTATTTTCTCCCATTCTGAAGGCTGTCTTTTCACCTTGCTTAGGTTTCCTTTGTTGTGCAAAAGCTTTTAAGTTTAATTAGGTCCCATTTGTTTATTTTTGCTTTTATTTCCAATATTATTGGAGGTAGTTCATAGAGGATCCTGCTCTGATTTATATCAGAGAGTGTTTTGCCTTTGTTTTCCTCTAGTTTTATACTTTCTAGTCTTATGTTTAGATTTTTAATCCATTTTGAGTTTATTTTTGTGTATGGTGTTAGAAAGTATCCTAGTTTCATTCCTTTGTAAGTGGTTGACCAGTTTTTTCAGCACTGCTTGTTAAAGAGATTGTCTTTAGTCCATTGTATATTCTTGCCTCCTTTGTCGAAGATAAGGTGTCCATAGGTGTGTGGATTTATCTCTGGGCCTTCTATTTTGTTCCATTGATCTATATTTCTGTCTTTGTGCCAGTACCATACTGTCCTGATGACTGTGGCTTTTTAGTAGAGTCTGAAGTCAGGCAGGCTGATTCCTCCAGTTCCATTCTTCTTTCTCAAGATTGCTTTGGCTATTCGAGGTTTTTTGTATTTCCATGCAAATTGTGAAATTATTTGTTCTAGCTCTGTGAGAAATACCGCTGGTAGCTTGATAGGGATTGCATTGAATCTGTAGATTGCGTTGGGTAGTATACTCATTTTCACTATATTGATTCTTCTGATCCATGAACATGGTATATTTCTCCATCTATGAGTGTCCTCTTTGATTTTTTCATCAGTGTTTTATAGTTTTCTATATATAGATCTTTAGTTTCTTTAGGTAGGTATATTCCTAAGTATTTTATTCTTTTTGTTGCAATGGTGAATGGAATTGTTTCCTTAATTTCTTTTCCTACTTTCTCATTATTTAGTGTATAGGAGTGCAAGGGATTTCTGTGTGTTGATTTTATATCCTGCAAATTTACTATATTCATTGATTAGCTCTAGAATTTTCTGGTGGAGTCTTTAGGGTTTTCTATGTAGAAGACCATGTCATCTGCAAACAGTGAGAGTTTTACTTCTTCTTTTCCAATTTGGATTCCTTTTATTTCTTTTTCTGCTCTGATTGCTGTGGCCAAAACTTCCAAAACTATGTTGAATAGTAGTGGTGAGTGGTTTTTAATTTTTTATGTTTTATATATTTTTTGTTTTATGTTTAACTCAGTGATATATTTTGAATTGATTTTTATTTATTTGACTACCCTGGGTCTTCACTGCAATGTGAGGGCTTTTTGTTGTGGTACATGGGTTTCTCTTGTGGAGCATGGGCTCTTGAGTTCATGGGCTCAATAGCTGTGGTGTGTGGGCTTAGTTGCTTTGCAGCACATGTGTCCTAGTTCCCAGATGAGGGATCAAACTTGCATCCTCTGCATTGCAAGGTGGATTTTTAACCACTGGACCTTTTGATGAAGTTTAATTTATCTAGTTTTTCTTTGGTTGCTCATGATTTTGATGTTAATTTAAGAATTCATTACCAAATTCAAGGTCATAAGAGATATTCCTGTTTTAAGAGTTTTATGGTTTAGCTTTTATATTTAAATTATTGATTCATTTTGAACGACTTTTTCTATATGGTATGAGGTGAGGGTCCAACTCCATTCTTTTGCAATTTTGAACAAGGACAACTGGATATTTGTTGAAGAGACTATTCTTTCCCCATTGAATGCCCTGGGAATGCTTGTCTAAGATCAACTGATCATTAAAGGAAAAACTTAAAAAAAAAAAGAAAATATATCTGTGTACATGAATTGGAAGAGTTAATATTGTTAAAATGTTAATACCACCCAAGGACATGTATGGATTCAATACAATCTCTATCAAAATTCCTGTGACATTTTTAATAGAAATAGAAAAACTTCTAAAACTTGTATGGAACCACAAAAACAAAATAAAACAAAACCTAAACCCTTAATTTGCTAAAGCCATCTTCAGAATGAAGATGAGAATTGGGGGCATCACATTTCCTGATTCAAGTTATATTGCAAACCTATAGTAATCAAAAGAATATGATACTGGCATAAAAACAGACCCATAGACCTGTAGAAGAGAGTAGAGAGCCTCAAAATAAACCAAAGCATGGATCTAGTGCTAAAGGACATGCCTTTCAATGCAGGAGATATAAGAGGTGCAGGTTCAATCCCTAGGTTGGGAAGACCCCCTGGAGAGTTCATGGCAACCCATTCCAGTAGTCTTGCCTAGCAAATCCAAAGGACGAGGAAGCTGGCAGCTATAGTCCACAGGATCACAGAGTCAGACAGGACTGAAACGACTTAGCATACACAAACATAGTCAACAAATTTTTGATAAGGGTGTGAAGAATACACAGTGGGAAAAGGACAGTCTTCAATAAAAGGTATAAGGAAAATGATATCAACATACAAAATAATAAAATTGGATCCATATCATACACCTTAACAAAAATAACTCAAAATGTATCAAAGACTTAAACATAATACCTGAAACTGTAAAACTTCTGAATGGAAAAAAAAAAGTAGGGAAAAAGCTTCTTGACACTATTCTCGGCTATAATGTTTTGTGTATGACATCTAAAATTCAGACAAAGAAAGGAAAACAAGTGAGACAACATCAAACTAAAATGCTACTTCACAGCAAAGGAAACAATTGACAAAATAAAGAGGGAAAAATATTTGTAAACCATATATCTGATAGAGTCCAAAATATATAAGGAATTTATACAACTAGCAAAAAGCAAACACATCAATTAAAAATACACTCGTGGCTGATTCATGTCAATGTATAGCAAAACGAATACAGTATTGTAAAGCAAAACAAACTGAAAAATAAAAATTAATTTAAAAAAAGTGGGCAGAGGAACTGAACAGACTTTTTCCAGAGAAGACATATAAATACCCAATAGGTAAATGAACAGGTGCTCAACATGACTAATCATCAGAAATGCAAATCAAAGCCACAATGAGATAACAACACACCCCTGTTAGGATGGTTGCTATCAAAAAGACAAGTGTTGGTGGAATGTGAAGGGAAACCTTGTACACTCTTGGTGGGACTGTAAATTGTCATTGTGGAAAACAGTATGAAGTTTCCTCAAAAAACCACAAATAAAGTTATCATGACTCTGCAATCCCACTTCTGGGTATATCAACAATGGAAATGAAATGAAGAGTTATTTGCTTTCCCATTTTATTATGGTATTATACATAATAGGCTAGATGTAGAAAAAACCTAAGTGTCCATTTAACAAAGAATGGATTTAAAAATTGTGAGAGATTTTATATACATATACTTCAGTCTTGAAAAAGAAAGAGATCCTGCTATTTGCAACAACATGAGTAAACCTGGGTAACATTAGGCTAAGTGAAATAAGCCAGACATAGAAAATACAAAACATGATCTTGCTTGTATGTGGAATCTAAAAAAGTCAGATAAATAGAAGTAGTGTAATTGTGGATACTAGGAAGAAGGAAGTGGAGGAATTGGGGAGATGCTGGTCAAGAGCACAAAACTGCAGTTATTTTGGATGAATACAGAGATACAATGTACAGCATAATGACTATAGTTATTATAGTTAATAATGTACTGAGTAATGAAAATTTGCAAAGAGAATAGAATCGGGTTCTCATAAAAATTACATGGTAAATATATTTTTTATTTAAAATATAAAATTTTTAAAAATGGGCACTTGTTCTCAAGGGCACAGAGCACACACACACATATCTTAATTGCCCATAGATTAGGGGTTTATTCCTGATGTTTAATTCAATTCCATTGGTGTATATGTCTGTCCTGGAAAAGGTCAGTTTTCATTCCAATCCCAAAGAAAGGCAATGCCAAAAGTGTTCAAACTACTGCACGGTTGCTCTCATCTTATACGCCAGCCAAGTAATGCTCAAAATTCTCCAAGCCAGGCATCAACAGTACGTGAACCATGAACTTCCAGATATTCAAGCTAGATTTAGAAAAGGCAGAGGAACCAGAGATCAAATTGCCAACATTCGTTGGATCACTGAAACAGCAAGAGAATTCAAGGAAAACTCTACTTTTATTTCATTGACTATGCCAAAGACTTTGTGTGGATCACAACAAACTGGAAAATTCTTAAAAGAGATGGGAATACCAGACCACCTGACCTGCCTCTTGAGAAACCTGTATGCAGGTCAAGAAACAACAGTTAGAACCAGACATGGAACAACAGACTGGTTCCAAATTGGGATAGAAATCTATCAAGGCTGTATATTGTCACCCTGCTTATTTAACTTCTATGCAGAGTACATCATGAGAAACACTGGGCTGGATGAAACACAAGCTGGAATCAAGATTGCTGGGAGAAATAACAATAACCTGAGATATGCAGATGATACCACCCTTATGGCAGAAAGTGAAGAACTAAAGAGCCTCTTGATGAAAGTGAAAGAGAATGAAAAAGCTGGCTTAAAACTCACATTCAAAAAACTAAGATCATGGCATCTAGTCCCATCACTTCATGGCAAATAGTTGGGGAAACAATGGGAACAGTGACAGACTTTATATTTGAGGGTGCTCCCAAATCACTGCAGATGGTGACTGCAGCCATGAAATTAAAAGACACTTGCTCCTTGGAAGAAAATCTATGACCAACCTAGACAGTATATTAAAAGCAGAGACATTATTTTGCTAACAAAGGTTTGTCTAGTTTTTTTTAAAAGCTATGGTTTTTCCAGTAGTCATGTATGAAGGTGAGAGTTGGACTATAAAGAAAGCTGAGTGCCGAAGAATTGATGCTTTTGAACTGTGGTGTTGGAGAAGACTCTTGAGAGTCCCTTGGACTGCAAGGAGATCCAATCAGTCCATCCTAAAGGAAATCAGTCCTGAATATTCATTAAAAGGACTGATGCTGAAGCCAATACTTTGACTATCTGATGTGAAGAACTGACTCCTTGGAAAAGATCCGGATGCTGGGAAAGATTGAAGGCAGGAGGAGAAGGGGACAACAGAGGATGAGATGGTTGGATGGCATCACTGAGTCTATGGACATGAATTCGAGTAAAACTCCAGGAGTTGGTGATGGACAGGGAAGCTGGCTTGCTGCAGTCTACCATGTGGCAGAGAGTCAGACATGACTGAGCACCTGAACTGATACTGATATGTCTATCCTGTGCCAGTACCACACTGTTTTAATTACTGTAGCCTCCTAGTAAGTTTTTAAATTGGGAAGTATGATCCTCAAACTTAGTTCTTATTTTTCAAGGCTGTTTTGGATATTTGTGGCCCCCTGTGATCCAGGAATTTCAATACAGATTGCATTGAATCTGTGGATTGCCTTTGGTAGTGTTGCCATCTTTACAATATTAAATCTTCTCATCCATGAACATGGGGATTTTTCCCATTATTTAGGTCTTTAATATCAGCAAAGTTTTTGAAAAGTGTACAAGACTTTCCCTTTCTTGGTTAAATTTCCTCCTAGTGTTTTATCCTCTTGGATGCTGTTTTCTTAATGTCATTTTGAACTGTTTATTGTTAGTATGTAGAGACACAACTGATTTTTGTGTGTTGGTCTCATACCCTTACAACTTTGTGAATTTAATAGCTGTATATTCCTTGTTTATTTGTTGGGAATTTTTACATATAGAATGATGACATTTATAAATAGGGATTGTCTTTTTTTTTCCAATTTTGAAGCTTTTTCTCTTACCTAATTGCTTTGGCTAGGATTTTCAACACGATGTTGAACATCAGTGATGAAAGTAGGCTTCCTTATAGAGAAAGCTTTCAATCTTTTACTATTGGGTACATTAGCTCTTTTTATCTATTTTTTAAATAGATGACATTTGCCAGGTTGATGAAGTCACTTCTAGTTATCTGAGTGTTATAAAAGATGTTGGCTATTAACAAATACTTTTTCTTCATTGAGATGGTCACACGATCCCCTCCACGTTTGTTCTATTAATGTGGTATGTTACATCGATTGATTTTGTTATGTTGAAACATCCTTGTATTCATGAGATAAATCCAATTTGATTGTGGTGTATAACCTTTTTAATATATTGTTGGATTCAGTTTGCTAATATTTTGTTGAAGATTTTTGCCTTTATATTCATAAGGATAATGGTTTTTAGTTTTCTTGTGGTGAGTTTGTCTGGCTTTGGTATGAGGATACCAAATGATACTCATTCACAGAATGAGTTAGGAAGTGTTGTAGCTCAGTTGATTTTTTCCTAACTTTCTTTGGTGCAGAGCATTTTGTAGTTCCTAGATAGAAATTTCCTTCCTAATCCTGCAGTAAAAGTAGCAGAATATGACATGTTTTAAGAATCCTTTTGCTGCATGCCGTCCTATCAACACTTTGAAGCATCAATATTGGAAGACACATAACAGAAAAAGAAGAGCAGGCTTGGGGGCATGAGAAAATTTCTGCATAAAACAGGTGGCACTTTAACTGGCTCTTAAGAGATTAGTAAATAATGATTACGATATTTTATTAATAAAAAGAGACAAAGCCTTTGAGTAGCTGGGAAGTGATATGTGTAGTTATTTTGGAGCAGAAGTCTATCTCTTCTTCAAATGAAATGGAAAAGGGTTAGGATGGATGGATGTGTGAGGGGGCAGATGGTAGGTGCAGTGGTGCTGCTGCAGGAGAAGTGGAGGAAGCTGAGCACTCTCTACTCAGTAAAAATCTTCTAGGAGTTAATCTCAGAACTCCAACTCATTTTCTTCTTAGTTGTCCGCTATTTATATCCAGAGATATCTATTGTGTTCTCCTGTTTGCTACAAACTTAGTAATGAACCTGTGCATCTATGATCACACAACAGCAGAGCAGATATAAAATGTTCATATTTATCAAATGTTTCTTTTTATAATATTACACATTACTTCTTAGGAAGTTGTCAGTCACTGCACTCTAATACAGAACAATTTCAGGGATAATAACAAATATCTCTTTTGCCAGAAACATATTTAATGAAAATATGCTATTTGTTCTTTATATACTTTGCATAGAACAAAAATTTAGTTTTCCTATATTTATTAAATGGATTTGGAGAGATACATTGGTAAATGTATTACTGACTGAAACTTTCATCAAGAACATATAAACCTGCTGCACAGTGCAGGGAACTCTCCTCGTGCTCTGTGGTGCCCTAAGTTGGAAGGAAAACAAAACACAGAGGATATGTATGGCTGATTCACTTTGCTCTATAGTATATAGTGCAACATTGTATGGTAACTATATTCCAATAAAAATTAAAAAAAACAGAAAAAGGATATATAGACAATTATAAAGGCTTCCCTGGTGGCTCAGAGGTTAAAGCGTCTGCCTCCAATGCGGGAGACCCGGGTTCGATCCCTGGGTTGGGAAGATCCTCTGGAGAAGGAAATGGCAATCCACTCCAGTATTCTTGCCTGGAGAATCCCATGGACTGAGAAGCCTAGTAGGTTACAGTCCAGGGGGTCGCAAAGAGTCGGACACGACTGAGCGACTTTCACCAGACAATTATAAATAAGAAAGCCTATCAAAAAATGGGTGAGAGACTCAAATCGGCACATCCCAAGAGTACAGCCAAATGGCCAACAAACAAATGAAAAGGTGTGTAATCTTGTATCAGTAGTTATCAGAGAAATGCAAAGTACACCCGCAGAGGGATACTGTCACCTGCCAGGATGACTGACATTCAGGCCTGATAAATAAAAAACATGAGACAATAAGAACTCTTAGGCTACCATGGGGCTGCAAACTGATGGAGCCACCTTGAAAACTGTTTAGCATTTTCTACTGCAGCTCAGCTATACTCACAAACCCTCTGACCCAGCAATTCCTTTCCTGGGTATATACCTAAATGAAATGCTTACAAATTTGTATCAATAGCCATGTATAAATAGTTTGTACCCATGTTATTTGTATAAGCTAAATTCTGAAGACCCAAATGTACAGTAGATGAACAAATCAGTATGCTCAAAATGGAATACTAAACAGCAATGAACATAAATTAGTGACTATTTACAGTAAGTAATATGAATGAATCTCATAAACGTTGACTGAAAGAATCTAGATGAAAAGAAGCATGATTCTATCACACAAAATTCTAAAACAGGCAATACTAATCTATGATGCTAAAAGTCAAGCACTTGTTAACCTCAGAGGAGAAGAAGGAAGTGAGGTTGGGAAGGGGTGAGAAAGGGACTTCCAAAGTGTTGCTAATATTCTTGTCTCTGATCTGGGTGGGGGTTAAAGAGGTCTGTTCAGTTTATGATTATTCATTGTGCTGTATATTTATGTACACAAGAGAAGACTCTACACATGGACATCACCAGATGGTCAACACTGAAATCAGATTGATTATATTCTTTGCAGCCAAAGATGGAGAAACTCTCTACAGTCAGCAAAAACAAGACCAGGAGCTGACTGTGGCTCAGATCATGAACTCCTGATTGCCAAATTCAGACTTAAATTGAAGAAAGTAGGGAAAACCACTAGACCACTCAGGTATGACCTAAATAAAATTCCTTATGATTATACAGTCGAAGTGAGAAACAGATTTAAGGGACTAGATCTGATAGAGTGCCTGATGAACTATGGAATGAGGTTCGTGACATTGTACAGGAGACAGGGATCAAGACCATCCCCATGGAAAAGAAATGCAAAAAAGAAAAATGGCTGTCTGAGGAGGCCTTACAAATAGCTGTGAAAAGAAGAGAAGCAAAAAGCAAAGGAGAAAAGGAAAGATATAAGCAGCTGAATGCAGAGTTCCAAAGAATAGCAAGGAGAGATGAGAAAGCCTTCCTCAGCGATCAATACAAAGAAACAGAGGAAAACAAGAGAATGGGAAAGACTAGAGATCTCTTCAAGAAAATTAGAGATACCAAGGGAACATTTCATGCAAAGATGGGCTCGATAAAGGACAGAAATGGTCTGGACCTAACAGAAGCAGAAGATATTAAGAGGTGGCAAGAATACACTGAAAAAGTGTACAAAAAAGATCTTCACAACCTGGATAATCACGATGGTGTGATCAGTCACCTAGAGCCAGACATCCTGGAATGTGAAGTCAAGTGAGCCTTAGTAAGTATCACTACAAACAAAGCTAGTGGAGGTGATGGAATTCCAGTTCAGCTCTTTCAAATCCTGAATGATGATGCTGTGAAAGTGCTGCACTCAATATGCCAGCAAATTTGGAAACCTCAGCAGTGGCCACAGGACTGGAAAAGATCAGTTTTCATTCCAATCCCAAAGAAAGGCAATGTAAACAACAGAATGGGAAAGACTAGAGATCTCTTCAAGAAAATTAGAGATACCAAGGGAACATTTCATGCAAAGATGGGCTCGATAAAGGACAGAAATGGTATGGACCTAACAGAAGCAGAAGATATTAACAAAATGTGGCAAGAATACACAGAAGAACTATACAAAAAAGATCTTCATGACCCAGATAATCATGATGGTGTGATCACTCACCTAGAGCCAGACATCCTGGAATGTGAAGTCGAGTGGGCTTTAGAAAGCATCACTACGAACAAAGCTAGTGGAGATGATGAAATTCCAGTGGAGCTATTTCAAACCCTGAAAGATGATGCTGTGAAAGTGCTGCACTCAATATACCAGCAAATCTGGAAAATTCAGCAGTGGCCACAGGACTGGAAAAGGTCAGTTTTCATTCCAATCCCATAGAAAGGCAATGCCAAAGAATGCTCAAACTACCACACAATTGCACTCATCTCACACGCTAGTAAAGTAACGCCCAAAATTCTCCAAGCCAGGCTTCAGCAATATGTGAACTGTGAACTTCCAGATGTTCAAGCTGGTTTTAGAAAAGGCAGAGGAACCAGAGATCAAATTGCCAACATCCGCTGGATCATGGAAAAAGCGAGAGAGTTCCAGAAAAACATCTATTTCTGCTTTATTGACTATGCCAAAGCCTTTGACTATGTGGATCACAATAGACTGTGGAAAATTCTGAAAGAGATGGGAATACCAGACCACCTAACCTACCTCTTGAGAAACCTATATGCAGGTCAGGAAGCAACAGTTAGAACTGGACGTGGAACAACAGACTAGTTCCAAATAGGAAAAGAAGTACGTCAAGGCTGCATATTTGAAGTTATAATCAGCTATTATTTGTTTGTTGCTCTAAAAGAAGAGTTTTGTTTCATTTGCTATTTAAGATAGCAATACCAATGTGTTTATAGTCTGAGTGGAAGGAGGAGTGGAGAAGAGATAAAGACATGAAAGAGTAAATTTGAGAAACAGATGACCCTGGGGGAATGAGTGAAGAAACCAGGCAGGTGAGTAATTTTGAGAAAGGGAGAATGATGTCACTTCCCTTGCGGTGAATAAATTTTCAGGTGCAGAAAGGTACATAGAATTTTAAGGTGCAGAAAGATAAGATACAGGAGCTTGTGAATGGCGCTGGCTCACGCAGACAGAGGAGGAAGAGATCTGCATTAGTAAGGTAGAAGGTGTGAGTGACACATGAGGAGGCGTATCACTATGGGGAGGCCACAGAACAACCAGTGAGAAAAAAATAGAAGGACGATAGTGTAGTTCACAGAGTCCAGTTGAAGTAAGCGGGCATAAATTTATAGTGAGCCCATTCTGCATAATTACTACTTTCACCCCTAAAGATAATTATAGAGTGACTAAAAATTACATGTAAAGTCACAGGTATAGAGAAGTTTAGTAAAATGCTAGAGGAAGAAGCACTATCATGGTCCACTATCTGGGGAGATGGGGGAAAAGTGAAGCCTGAAATGCATCAAATGAGTTGCAGGGTGACTGTAAGCAAACACAGGCCAGAAGCATGCCCATGTCCACACACACACCTTCTATACCTTTTCAATCTAGAAACTCTAGAGAATCTAATGAATAATGAGTTGGCCACACAGACCAGGAAGAGATACAGCCTACCATATCATGGCCCTTCCTGGCCCCTGAATTGCCCAACAGGGTGTGCAGCTACCAGTGATAGGCCCTCCTCAGCTAATATCCTTTCAGAGTTGAAAAATTTGCCACATGGTTCATATTCCATTGCCATTTCACACTGAGGTATATGTCAGCATTCAAGAAGACCTTCTACTAACAAAGGGACATTTTAAAAACATCTGGCTCTTCTGCTTCTTGAACCAGACTTGTGGGGAAGGATACAAGGAGTATGGAAAAAGGGAGTTGGGTGAAGGCAGAGTCAGCTCAAGTATCTCTGAACAAGACCTCTGTTCCTAGGATCCTGATAGTCAAAGATGCTGATGAAATTACCCAGTAAGTTCTGGTATTAACATCTGAGGGCCATCACCAAGATCTATTTTCCTCCTTGGCTATGAGAGCAGAGGAAACTAAATTCCTGGGGGCTAATAGGATGAAAGGAGGGTGGAAAGAAGAGAAAGAATATCACTTTCTGGCTGGTTCAGTTCAGTTCAGTTACTCAGTCGTGTCCGACTCTTTGTGACCCCATGAACCGTAGCACGCCATGCCTCCCTGTCCATCACCAACTGCCGAACTTTACCCAAACTCATGTCCATTGAGTCGATGATGCCATCCAACCATCTCATTCTCTGTCATCCCCTTCTCCTCCTGCCCTCAATCTTTCCCAGCATCAGGGTCTTTTCAAATGAAAAGGTCTTTTCTGGCTAGTTACTGACTTGTAAAATTGTTCTTGAAATTGACCAAAGGAAGAGAAATGTGAGTGCTGTAATTTTAAGCTGATTTATGGTATATAGACCCAAAGAGACTTAGAATATCTATAGATTCTAGAAGTGGAACATGGGAGGAAACATCACACACACACACACACACACACACACACACACTACCCATATTAGTGTCATATAAATTTTTCAGTTGCCTATTCATTTGTTCAGTAATAACTGCATGGCTACTGCTTTAGTGCCAGGAATTGTGCTGGCTTAGAGAATGAAACATGCAATTAACAAGTGAACAAAGAAGTAAATCTGCATCTCTAATGTGTGGTTGCCATGCAGAAAACCAAGAAATAGAGGGCAGTGGGGTAGAGAGGAGCACCCTCTGGTAGGGAGTTCAGCCAAGATCTTTCAAAAGAGGGAGCATCTGAGCTGAAATTTGATGAACAAGGAATCAGACATGCACACAAGCTGGAAAAGAGGTATCCAGGTAGGGACCAGAAAATAGAAAAGGGTTTAAAAAGTAAATCCTGAGGCAGCAACCAATAGGCAGCAGCCACCTTCCTTCACGTTTTCCTGTGGGTGATACTTTGTGAACTCCTCCAGTATTTCTGCCTTGGTCAAGCACTTTATACAGTATCAGAGCATCAGTGGTAATGTTGTTGACATTCTGAATGTTGATACTAGTGAGATGAAATTAGGATTAAGTAAAAGGTGGCAACTGGGAATATGGGTAGAATTTTAAAGCTCTGTTACTATTTTGCAACCATGTAGCAGTCAAGTATGAATTTTAGTGTGTATATGCTGAGCAGCATCCTGATTCTGAACGCTAATATCCTATGAAAAATAACTTTCTTAAGGCCCTTCTGCATGAAGGAAAGCAAACCTCACAGTACTGTTCATTTTGACAGTTCTGAGAGAATACAGGCACTAACTGTACAGCAACTTCAGAACAGTTTTTGAAAAATTCTTAGTGAAGACTCTTGGCCAATAACCTCTCTTTAGAGCGTTTTTTAATGTTTTGGTTTTTTTTAATTTTTGAGTAGTTTTAGATTTACAGAAAGGTTGCAAAGACAGTACAAAGAGTTTGCAAGTACAAAGAGTTCTCAGGGCACCGCAATGTGTTGGATTGCCGCATCTCCCCAGTCTCCTCAGGTCTGTGCCTGTTCCTTAGTGTCTTTGTTTATCATGACCTTGACAGTCTCTAGCAGTACTGGCCAGGCAACCTGTAGAATGTTTCCTAATTTGAGTTTGTCAGATTTTTTTTAGTAGTTACACTGGGATTATAGGTTTTGGGTAAGAACACCCCAGAGGTGAAGTGCCCTTCTCATCACATCATAACAGGGACAAACGCCATCAACATGACATCATCGGGATGTTCATTTTGACCACATGGTGAAGCTATTAATATTTGCCAGGTTTCTTCATTGTAAAGTTACCATTTTTCTCTATAAGGAGTTTCTAAAAAATCAAATTTAAACTACAAAAGTAAAAACTAAATGAACTAATGGGGACTCTAGTACTTGTGGCCCCTATTTACTACCTCAGGTTTATACTGGTATTGCTTCAGGCCTTTTCAATGCATTTTCATCCGTACATATGTCCCTATTTAAAGAATATATATATGTATATATACAGTATAATTTTATATTTTAGTTTTCTATATGAACCATCTGTCATACCCTATGGATATTTTTCTGCAAGTACTTTTTTCACCAGACAGTACATCTTAGAGTCCTGTCTCTGCTGTTCTTTTTAATGTCTGCATTATATTTTCTTATATACTATAGATCTCACAGCCACCCTTCTGTGGATGCTTATTGCAATCCTCCCCCAATTATTAATAGAAACCATGGTTACTGAACTTTCTTGTTTATGCCTCCTGTGCAGAGATGTGTCTCTTTTGCATAGATATTTAGAAGCTGATTTTTTAAGTTACAGAATGTGCACATTTGAAATTTTTCATAAATCCTGCCAAAGTGGTAATACCATTTTTCCTAATTAGCAAGTTATAAGAAAACCTGTTTTCCCACATCCATTTTAACATTGAATATGCTTGTCTAAATATTGATAAAGTTTGTCATGTTTCTATTACAGTGTAAATTGGCCTTTTATTTAATATTAGCATGGAAGACTGGCCACTCTTTTTTTTATAAACACAACTCTAATTTGACATTCACGTAAAGATATAGGTTTGGGAGGTAAAGAAATAATATCAAAATTTTATAACTGACAAAAGTATATTAACTAGAAAGAGATAATTCTGATCCAAATGGACTGCATTTTTGGATATTCTTTTGAAGAAAATTTAACTGCAGTCCTGATCAGAAGAAGAATCAGCTAGCCCTGTATGGATCCTCCCAGACCTGTAATTAAGTCATTGTGTCCAATGCCATTCTCCCCCCAAACACCTGTTTATGAAAATGGCTTTGTATGGACATTAAATACTGCTATTGATCATTATATTTCTAAAGATATGGTTTAAATTGGTCACTATTCTTTAACTTTATGGTTAAGTGGCAAAAAACACTGTACCCTTTGCTTCTTCTTTTGCTTCTTCTCACTGGCCACACCAAAGAGGGAAGAAGAGGACAGCCATCTTCCCCTATCTATGTTCCTGTTCCCCTCCATCTCCAGAGATTATGTTACCATGAGTATATGGTGTGCACTCACAAAAGTGGCATTGTATATTCCCTGAACTTCTATAGGAAGTTCACGGAAACACAAACACCTTTTTCCTGGCTTCTCTCATTAAATTCAATAGAACATTTTAAAAAGAAACATTTTCTTATGATAATAGTGACATGTATTTATCACAGAAAATTTGGAAAATGTAGAAAAGTTCAAGGAAGAATATACGGATCACCCATTATTTTATCACCCAAATATAACAGTATTGCTAGCATTTGGTCTATATCATCCTTCCACTGTTTTTATTCTGGGGGTATACACAAGTAAACTGGAGAGACATTTGGGCAGGTGGGAAATACTTAATAGGCTTACTTTCCCCCTAATTATTCCCTCCACTCTACCTCCCACTCCACTGACCCTCTAGTTTTCCAGGAGAAAATGAGATTTGCAATCAGTGGAAATCTCAGAACTGTCAAAATACATGAACTCAGCCATTCTGGCAAAGATCCAGAGACAAGGTAGAGTAAATGTCAAAGAAGGAAACCTACCCAGGAAGAGAGAAAGAACACAGTTGGTGGTGACGTTCTGCTTTCTCATCAGCCCTCCGCTGATCTGCTTTGTGTCCAGTTCTCTTAGGGAAATACACTTGTGGACTTTCAGCGTTTCCTGAGCAGTTTGTCTCTGTGGGCTATGGTTAGCTCATTGTTCCCGGAGGATGCTGGGCTCTCTGGCTTTACTCAGCCTAGCCTGCTGTGCCCCCTTCCTTTCTTCCCAGCAACCTGCCAGTCCAACAGTATTTTTGTAGTTTGTTCAGTCATTCCTTCAAAGTCATTCACTGTAACTTGACGTCACTCTCTATTCCTTCCTGTGTAATTCTGGATAATTTTAGAAGCCTGAAAGAGTCACAAACCTATCAGAGAAGAGCTATGGCTCCTAGCCTACCCACTGGAGCTTGGAAATGTCATCTTTATCTGGGTGGCCATGTGCCAAAATAAATGTTCAAGTACTATGGGAAAAGAAGATGGATACTGGGGAACAACCCAGTTTCTACCATAAGGACTTGTTGGGATTCTGAGAACCACTGTTAGAAAATAAGTAACCCAAGCAAGCCATTGAACTCAGTGTTTTCATGAGGATCAGTTCTACTATAAAAGAGCACATATTATGAGAATGGGGTAAATGCCCAGGGACAGGCAGAGAGGGCCTGACCAGAGGGCAGGAGTGGGACCACACATCAGTATCACCTTCTTCACAGTTTTCCTTAGGGCCCTGGGTTCATGACCTCACCCTTCTCAAAATTAGGAAAGGTGACTGTGGGAATAAGTGTAAACCACAGGTTCTGTGATCAGTCCTACAGGGCTGAGTGACTAATGCCATCCCTGGCCAGGAGAGAACTGGCATGTTCTGAGCACCTATGAGGTACCAGCAACTTATTTCCAAATTTGTGCTATTTTACAAATGTGAAAAAAAGATCAAGACTTTAAATGATTAAGTCATATAGCTTAAAAGTAGAAGAGTTTAATCCACTGATCTCTGTCAGTCTGGGACAAGACTAGATTAGAGAGGTTCAGGGTTCCAAACATCTACAAATGCATGGGTCATCTTTTCATAACATGAATCATAGTAAAAATAGTGACCTCTAATTTATTTTAGAAACCCAGATTTTCATATGTTAGGTTGAAATGGATCATAATGCTCTTTTACTTGTTCATGTAAATATGCCTTGGATCAGGAGATTTACTTTTGTGATAACCCAACTTTTATTTTGTTAATAAGATTGCAAATGTTTATGTAATCCAACTAATGCTACTTTTTTCCTAGAATGAAAACACTAAGGAAGATGACCTTTCAGTGCAACGAGATGAAAATGACCCAGCACCAATAAATCTTAGCCAGTGTGCTAATAAGCCTGTGAAGCAGAAGAAAGAGGCAGGGTAAAATGAAATCACTTAATGGTGACTCAAGAAAATGGATTAAACACTGTGGAGAAAACTGAATGATTGCTTAATATGTCAGTTACAAGTTAAATAAAAAATATTTAAGGCTGAAATAAAAGTAGTGTTACAGCTGACCAGATAACTAATTTTCACCCTAGGACTGAATTTTTAATGAGAGTGATTGCTAAGAGAAATTTCTTTAAATTTGTACATATAGAGCCATTATTTTCCTTCCAGTGGATTTTAAGAGTAGCTATTGTGAAATTAAATAAAATGACTTCAGTATGCTGTATGTGAATTTTCTGAACCACTTTGAGGTGAAAGGCATTTGTTCTGTTTTTCCTGCCTGCTAAAGGTACAGTTATGCAGTGGCCCTACAGCTGCTGGGCTTGGATGGCAGGACTGGGCCCAGTGACAGGGATCCTGTCCTGATGAGGGGGACCTACTTGTCCTTTCTGTATCTGCGTCACCTGAGGATCCCGGAGCTGCAGGTATGTGAATGGTCTTGCATGCATCTGAATTGTTTGGTTGTCTATAAAGGGGGCTTGCCTGCGGCTCCAGTAATGTGCATTTTTACACTTTGTTCTGATTCTTCCATGAAATCAGGCCTTTTGGAGGGTGGTGTGTTCTGGAGAAGGCAATGGCACCCCACTCCAATACGCCTGCCTGGAAAATCCCATGAACGGAGGAGCCTGGAAGGCTGCAGTCCATGGGGTCGCTGAGGGTCGGACACGACTGAGCGACTTCACTTTCACTTTTCACTTTCTTGCATTGGAGAAGGAAATGGCAACCCACTCCAGTGTTCTTGCCTGGAGAATCCCAGGGACGAGGGAGCCTGGTGTGGGCTGCTGTCTATGGGGTCGCACAGAGTCAGACACGACTGAAGTGACTTAGCAGCAGCAGTGTTCCTCTCCCAGCAGTAGGGTTGACCTGCCGACTTTTGGGACCCCAGTAAGTTTCACTCTATAGGGTGGGCCAGCAAAGGCAAGGTCATGACCCTGTTCTTTCTTTGTTTCAGCGCATCTGCTTAGGAATTCTGAACTATTTTAGATCTGTTGAGCGAACGCTGATGATCAACACTTCAGGCCTTACCATGGTTTCAGGGAGCCTGGTCTCTACCTCAGAAGACAGTTCCTGGGTAAATAAAGCCAAAGGAGGCATGGGCACCTCACAAGGCCTAGGTGCTCACCACTATACCCACAGGACACCTGCTGAGCACAAGGGAGGATTGTGTTACAGTTTTTTCCCATGATTATCTTGTCTTCCAAGCTACTTCTTCTTAGCACCTGGAATCAGTTAAAATAATGAAGTAACAGGTGGGAGTTTCTAGGAAAATAACTTTTTTGAAAAATTGCAGTGAAAAGGGAAATGGCTTTTTAACCGCAATAAATACAGTGTCCACTTGAGAGCAGGACACAGGCAGAGAACACGAAGCCCTGGAAACCACAATAGGAAGGAAGACAGGCATTTCAGCTGCTGATTTATCCACTTTATAGTGAACAGACCAAAAGGAGCCCTTTCAGAGAACCACATGTCCTTATGGAGGAATTCTTATAAGACCTTCCTTGACATTGCAAGAAGTACTTTTTTTTTTTTTTTTGCTGCCTCTTTTCTGTTTTCTAAGCCCCAATTTAAAAAAAATAGATTAAAAAATAAATGTAGGAAAAAAACTTGAAAGATTCAAATATTGAATTATTCTATCCCTCCCCAAACCTGCTAGTCTCTTGGTGCTTTTAATATCTCTTGGATATATTTTTACATAATCTAAAAAAATCCATATTAAATCTCATATTAAATCCCTTTCTTTGGGAGCAAAGTTGAAAAATATATTTTCGTGAAATATTGTAGACACTCTTGCAACATGTTCATCTTAATCTCCAGAAATTTTATTCTTGATGGTAGGGCTTAATATGAATTTTTTATCTTCTTAAATGATACTAGTTTGACAAATGTGAAAAATAATATCTATTTAGCTACTAAATAGGTCATATTTTAAACTTGTATGACCCCTGACTTATGATTGTCATGTTTTATTAAGGGTATGAAATCTTATTATCAACTGTTGTTCATATGCAGTCTGGAGTACTGCTGTCCAGTAGAAATATAACACAAATCACAGATGTCATATATAATTTTCTAATAGCCAAATTTTAAAAAACATAAAGAAACATGAAATTAATTTTAATAATGTAATCTATTTAAACCCAGTGTATCTAAAATATCATCCATTGGAAAAGACCCTGATCTGGGAGGGATTGGGGGCAGGAGGAGAAAGGGACGACCGGGGATGAGATGGCTGGATGGCATCACAGACTCAATGGACGTGAGTCTGAGTGAACTCCGGGAGTTGGTGATGGACAGGGAGGCCTGGCGTGCTGCGATTCATGGGGTCGCAAAGAGTCGGACACGACTGCGCGACTGAACTGAACTGAACTGAACTGAACATGTAATCAATATAAAGAAATCATTTATGAGATATTATATATTTTTTCATACTAAATCTTCAAAACCTATTGTTAATATGCAGCTCATATGTATAGGTATAGTACATCTCAACTCAGATGAGATGAGTTACATCTCAAGCCACATTTCATGTGCTCCATAGCCACATGTGATTAGAGCCTACTGTATTGAATAATTCAGCTCTGGATATTAGAAAACATTTTCTTATTTTTCCTGCCTAGTCATTTCAAGTCCAACTTACTCCTTATCTGGGAGAGTCTTCTTTTTGGTCTTCTTCCCTATCAATTTCCCCCTCCCTTCTCCTCACTGTATACAGATTTCCCTTTTTACCTTTCTTCCTTCTTCCCTTGATCCTAATTTATGGTGAGCCAAGTTGTCCCTCAGTGGAACTGGAAAGGAGGGTTAAGACACTTTTGAAACAAACACACCCATAAAACAAACACATCTTTTGTCTTGCTAATATCCAGCCTGTCTTATACCACATCTGGGTGTGTTATTTGCTAATAGATTAAAAAAAGATCTTTCTTACCACTGCACCCCTCTCCCAGTTTGTTTGTTCTAGGATGGGGTAGGGTGGAAAGGAAGGAGGAGAGGGGAGACAAATCCTATCCTGTCCCATTGACTATAGGAGGAGTTTCTCAAGGGTAACACAGTATTTCTTTCCTATGGTCTCATAAATGATAGAAATAACATCACCCTTAAGAAATTGCCAGCAGCTACTACTTTAGTGTGAGAAACTCAAGGAGGTAGCCTTTCTTTGAGGTCTTTAATAGGACCATGTGATTTAGCTGCACTCCTTATCTGGGCCATGTCAACATTTAATCTAGAATGTCCAGACTAACTATGTGATTCTTTCTCATGTAGAGGATGGAAGGAACACATGCTAATTTGTTGGGCTGATCTTACTAGGCCAGGGCTAAGGCTACCAGGAGCAAGATTTTGGGGCTTAGCAGCCAGCAGAGATAAAGAAGTAACTGAGATGGAAACCCTCTTCCCTGGGTCCAGTGTATTTGATCCCACAAGGAAAATCTTAGGCCAGTATGAACACATATTTGCTCAGTGATAATACCAAAAAAGGAAAGCCTCTACAACCTTTCATGGGCACTTTGTCACGTGCTTACTTTAGGCACAAATTCTTGCCATTATGGGACTATTTAATAGGCACGTGGCAGAGTAGAAAAGGCCCCAGAATGAGAGGCAGCAGGCTTTTCCTGGCTGTTTGACCTTGAGCATGTTTCTTCAGGCATGTAGGCCTGACACGTCATGGCATGTTCAGGATCTGCCTGGATTTGGTATGTCGGCATCAGAGACTGTTGTAAGCAAGTAGCGGGAGATGAAGCTGCAGAAGAAAGGAGACCATGAAAGGCTAGGCTCTGTTCAGGATATGGAACTAATTTCAAGATTGGTGAGGAAGAGAGAATTTTAAATAAGAAAATGGCACTCCTCATTGCTTTATAAATTTCTCAAGATCTTTGCCCAAACATAATCATGTTTATTCCCTTGCTTGAACTGTTCATGAATGTTTCTATTCTCACAAGATAAAGTCCAAGCCCCTTGGTGAAGTTTACAAGGCTGGGTGCAAGCTGACCCCTGCCAACCTCTCAGACCTCATTTCCCTCCTCCTGTCCCTATATCTTCATTCTTATGGACCTGGGCCTGCCCTTCCTCTGAAGGGGCAGAGCTGTTCATGCCTCTGAATCTTATATATAGCTACCCTTTTGTCCCTCACCTCCTCTCCTTGATAAAGGCTTACTCTATTCAAGTCCATTCAAACATTCTCTCTCCAAGAAGTCTTTCTTATGTCTCTATACAGAGCTTAGTGCTTCTCCTCTGATATATCTACCTACATTACAGCACGTGACTCATTCCAGACTGTTGGCTTATCTACTCCCACAGGCCATGAGCCCATCATTCATTCATTCTCCCATCCATATACCCCACAAATGTTTCGACCAATGAATATACTAGGCACTAGACATCCAGCAGTAAACAAAACTGTCGCAAATTCTTGCCATTATGGGACTATTTAATAGAAAGAGACAGATATTAAATAAATAAGTGACATTGTAGAATGGCTAAAGGTTTGACACCAAAGTTTCTCCAGACATCCTAGGCCCTTGCAGTTGGGAGGTGCCAGTGGACTGTGAGCAGAAGTGACATGTGTCACTTCAGTCCGAAGCATGTAAGGGCTGACCCATGGCCCTCCAGCTCTCTTGCCCTGCTGCAGCCAGTGGAAGGCATGTGTCAAGCCCCAGAATAGAATCATCCTAGATCCTTGGGTCACTGCTAGAAGAGAGAAGCCTAGAAAGCAGCTAGTCCTGCAGTGGGCTCTGCCTGAGTTAGAAATTAATTTCAAGTGTTGACTACTGAGCTTTCAGGTTGTTTGCCACAGAATAATCTAGCCTTTGTGGGCTGGTAAAGACAGTGATAGAAGCTGTGGTGAAAAATTAAGTAGGATAAGGGGATAGAGAGTTGGTGATAGGGTACTGCAGGTGGAAGGGAGGTGATCAGTGAAGGCCTTACTGAGAAGGTACAATCTGAGTAAAGGCCTGAAGGAAATCAGGAAGCAGACCATGTGACTGATGGGGAGAGGAGTGCCAGGCAGAGGGGAGAGCCAGTGCGAAGGCCCTGAGGCAGAACTGCGTCCAGCAGAGTTACAGGAACCTCAAGGAGCTTAGTGCAGCAAATGAGGCTAGAGAGACTGGAACACGTCATACAGGGCCTTGTGGATCATTCTGAGGACTTTGAGTGAGAAGAAGAGCCTTTGAGAGTTTTGAGAGTGATGTGATTTGACTTTTTTTTTTTTTTAAACATTTTTGCTGCTCTATTGGGAATAGACTGAAGGGCTAACAGAGACTAGCTACTACATTGATCAAACTAGAGACACTACATCTGAGAAGACACAGGATGAGAAATGGTTAGGTTCTGTATGACTTCCAGGCTGTTGGGATGTAGAATATGAGAGAAGTCATTGTTGGTTCCAAAGTTTTGGCCTGAATGTCTGTAAGTTTGGAGTTGCCATCATCTATGATGTGGTTAGTGCAAGTTTGTTGGGAAGATCAGGCTCTTGGTTAAGACCATAGAAACTTTGCCATTCTTAATAGATGTTCAGGTGGCAAAAAGCAAAAGAGAGCTGCATATATATCTTTCACCTAGTAGGTATCTAATAAATGTTTGTTGAACAAAAGAAAGACTCTATTCATAACAGAATAGTTGTGAGGTCACAAAAAGTCTATGGGCGGAGACTAGGAGATATTTTTTGTTTTCCTTTTAAACGATTTGAAATATTAAGCCTAAAGATTGAGTCATTCACCCAACAAAGTTTGATGAGTTCTTAGACTGTTTTAATATTATTAGTAGTAGTACTGTTTATTATTTGAAGTTAATGAAAAGATGATTTAGAAAAAGGCAAGTTAGTCAGAGAAGTGTTGTCTACATTTCCAAAAGGCCTAAACTTTTTGTTAACAAGTGATAGCAGAAACCAGTAGAGTGAAAAGAGTTAATGATGGCCCACCAATTTTCCTATAACTACTATACTCAAATAGTTACCTTGGCATCAGTAAATTTGCAGACTTAAAAGCATATGAATTATCCTAAAGGTCAGATTATACCTTAGCCAAACAGGTAATTATTGCCTTCCTTTTCTTGCCACTCCTCCAAGAATAATATTGAAGGATCAACTTTCTACAACACGAAAAACATTAGAAGGAAGGTTTTCTACATAGCCATGGAAGAAACTAAAATAAAAAGGAAATATTATAATGACTGAACCATAATTCTACGTAAGGTAATTTGGCCATCTGGTCTTCAGGTTCATCTTCTATGGACACAAGCATACATTTCAGACACAGAGAGGGAAAGGGGAAAATAGTCTGTCTGTCTAAAGGGCTCAAACAATGAATTGGGTATGGGGAAAGTGGGGGGTGGGAAAAGACCATTTAAATAGCTGGTAGCATTGGAGTCAGTGTCTTGACTCTGTTATTGCTTTCCATCAGCTTCAGAACTTAATCCAGTTGCCATTTCTTTAACAGCTCAGAAAATTGTGCTGTACAAGGACACTGAGAAAGAAAGGTCTTTTCCAGTGAAGTGGGTGAAGCATACCATATTAAGTTGTCCCTTTTTTTCCTCAGAGAATAATTCATTTTGCATATTAGGCTTTAGGAGCTACATGCCAATAGAAATCAACATGTAAATCTAAGCGAACTGTTTAATTTTTATATGTTACATGTAATTTTCTCAGCAGCATTTCTGTTTTCCACTGGTATCTATCATTTCACAAAAAACAATATGTTCACTTTTGGCACTCCTAGACAAAGGAAGCTCCTAATTATCAAAAAGTTTTTGCCTAAAAGAATAGTAAGAAGGTATACCAAAAGCAACCACCTACCAGAAAAATGTTTAACAATAAAATATCTTCTTGGTGGAATGTCATGAACCATAGCTATTATTTAGAAATGGTCCTAGTTTTACTTATTAGAATATTTCTGAGTTTCAGTTTGAATATTTAAAAATCTATAATTGAATGAACAACTCATCAAAGAGGAGTCTTTTCAGGGACTTTAAATATTTAATTACCTGGTGTACTTAAAACAAGACATAAAAACTGATACAGAGCCAGAGTATTGAAAAGGCCCACAGAGTACACTCCATCCACCTTTCTGATACTGACAATTATCCATCAACACAAGTAATCATCTGCCCTGTTTACAAAAAGTAAATGATACATCTTCTGAGAGCCAGCATGTAATGACTGCTTAAAATTTATAGATAAATGGATTCTATCCAACAACTGATTACTGAACAAAGTTTTTATAAGAATGGATAGGGAATAAAAGATTGGGACCTGTTGGCTCCATAGTTTAAATGACTCATAAATATAACAACTAAGAAAAAATACATATATATATAAAATAGCAAATGTTGGTAAGGATGTTGAGGAATTGTAACTCTTGTGTATTGGTGAAAGTGAAAGTGAAGTCACTCAGTTGTGTCTGACTCTTTGTGACCACAGGGACTGTAACCTACCAGGCTTCTGAGTCCATGGGATTTTCCAGGCAAGAGTATTGGAGTGGGGTGCCATTGCCTTCTCCAGGGATCTTCCTGACCCAGGGATCAAACCTGGGTCTCCCGCATTGTAGGCAGACGCTTTACCCTCTGAGCCACCAGGGTTAGTGGTAATGTAAAGTGGTACAACTGCTTGTGTAAAACAGTATGGTGGTTCCTCAAAAAATTAAAAATAGAACTATCTTATGTCTAGCAGTTATATCATATGACCAGCTATCCTATGACCAAGGAGAAAGGGAAGCTGCAACAAGATGGTAGAAGGGGTGCAATCACATACCAGCCAGAAATGCTTGGAGGCACAAACAAAACTTTGCAGGCACCAGGATCAAGGAAAGGGAGCAGTGACCCCCACAAGAGATGGAGCCACACCTGCCTTTGAGTGTTTGAGGGTCTCCTGTGGAGGCATGAGTCAGCAGTGGTCTGCCACGGAGACAGAGGCTNATTTTTAGAGTCTTCCAGTGGTTCTGACAGACTTGCGGCCTGTCAGTTGTGACCGTTGTGGCCATGAGTGGTGTGTAGCTCAAACTTGTATCAGCTCCAAAGTAGACAGTTGACCAGTGAAGTGGAAACCAGGGACTCCATGAAGTGAGGACTTCCTATCCATGGATGGGAAGCAATGTAGGCTGAGATTGCCAGATGCCTGGGACTGATTGAGGATCTCCTGCAGAGGCACGGGTCAGCAGTGGCCTGCCCTGTGGCCAGGGGCTCTGGCTGCAGCAGACCTGGGTGGTGCAGCACGTGGCATAAGTCTTCTTGGAGGAGGTCGCCATTAGCTCCACTGTAGAGTCGCCGAGCAGGCAACTCACAAACTGGAGAACAATTATACCAAAGAAGTTCTCATGCTGCTGCAAAAGTTCTAAGCCACACAACAGACTTCCCAACCTGGGGATTTGGAAAAGGGACTGAGTATCTCCAGGGAATCTGGCTCTGAAGGTCAGCAGGATTTGATTACAGAACTTCCAAGGACTGGAGAAACAGAAACTCTTGGAGGGCACAAACAAAATCTTGTGCATACATGACCCAGGAGAAAGGAGCAGTGACCCCACAAGAGACTGAGCCAGATTTGCCTGTGTATGCTTGGGAGTTTCTGGCAGAGATATTGTTCAACAGTAGCCTGGAATGGGGTCAAGGGCACTGAGTGCAACAGTCCTGGGAGTCCCAGCATGCTGGAATAAGTCTTTTTGAAGGAAGTTGTCATTGCCATTGTCCCTACCATAGTCTGGCCTCAGGGAGGGAACACAGCTCCTCCCATCTGCAGAAAATTGGATTAAAGACTTACTGAGCATGGCCTTGCTCACCAGAACAAGACCCAGTTTTCCCCCTGTCAGTCCTCCCCAGTCATGAAGCTTGCACAAGCCTCTTATCCTCATCCATCACAGGAGAAACAGAATGAAAACCACACTCACAGAAAACTAACCAAGCTGATCACATAGACCACAACCTTGCCTAACTCAATGAAACTATGAGCCATGCTGTGTAGGGTCACCCAAGATGGACAGGACATGTGAGAGTTCTGACAAAATGTGGTCCACTGGAGAAGGGAATGGCAAACCACTCCAGCATTCTTGCCTTGAGAACCCCATGAACAGTATGAAAAGGCAAAAAGATATGACACTGAAAGATGAACCCTCAGGTCAGTAGTTGTCCAATATGCTACTGGAGAAGAGCAGAGAAATAGCTCCAGAAGGAATGAAGAGGCTGAGCCAAAGAGGAAACAGTGCCCAGTTGTGGATGTGTCTGGTGGTGAAAGTAAGTCTGATGCTATAAAGAACTATATTGCATAGGAACCTGAAATGTTAGGTCCATGAATCAAGGTAAATTGGAAGTGATCAAACAGGAGATGGCAAGAGTAAACACTGACATTTTAGGAATCAGTGAACTAAAATGGACCAAACAGGTGAATTTAATTCAAATGACTATTATGTCTACTACTGTGGGAATAATCCCTGAGAAGAAATGGAATAGCCCTTGTAGTCAACAAAAGAGTTCAAAGTGCAGTACTTGGATGCAATCTCAAAAACAACAAAATGATCTTGGTTTGTTTCAAAGGCAAACCACTCCATATCATGGTAATCCAAGTCTATGCACCAACTAATAATGCCAAAGAAGCTGAAGGTGAATTGTTCTATGAAGATCTACAAGACCTCCTAGAACTAACACCAAAAAAGACATGTTCTTTTCATCACTGCTGCTGCTAAGTCGCTTCAGTCGTGTCTGACTCTATGCGACCCCATAGACTGCAGCCCATAAGTCTCCCCCGTCCCTGGGATTCTCCAGGCAAGAACACTGGAGTGGGTTGCCATTTCCTTCTCCAATGCATGAAAGTGAAAAGTGAAAGTGAAGTTGCTCAGTCGTGTCCAACTCTTAGCGACCCCCCGGACTGCGGCCCACCAGGCTCCTCCATCCATGGGATTTTCCAGGCAAGAGTGCTTGCTGGAGTGGGGTGCCATTGCCTTCTCCCTTTTCATCACAGGGGACTAGAATGCAAAAGTAGGAAGTCAAGAGATACCTGAAATGACAAGTAAGTTTGCCTTGGAGTAAAAATCGAAGCAGGACAAAGACTAACAGAGTTTTACCCAGAGAAGGTGCTGGTCATAGCAAACACCCTCTTCCAAAAACATAAGAGACGACTCTCCACATGGACATCACCAGATGGTCAATACCGAAATCAAACTGATTATATATTTTGTAGCCTAAGATAGAGAAGCTCTATACAGTCAGCAAAAACAAGACTGGGAGCTGACTGTGGCTCAAATCATGAACTCCTTATTGCAAAATTCAACGACTTAAATTGAAGAATGTAGTGAAAACTACTAGGCCATTCAAATATGACCTAAATCAAATCCCTTATGATTATACAGTAGAAGTGATAAATAGATTCAAGGGATTAGATCTGGTAAACAGAGTGCCTGAAGAATTATGGACAGAGGTTCATAACATTGTACAGGAGGCAGTGATCAAAACCATCCCCTAGAAAAAGAAATACAAAAAGGCAAAATGAGGAGGCCTTACAAATAGCTGAGAAAAGAAAAGTGAAAGACAAAGGAGAAAAGGAAAGACATACCCATCTGAGTGCAGAGTTCCAGAGAATAGAAGGAGACATAAGAAAGTCTTTTTAAGATAACAATGCAAAGAAATAGAGGGAAAAATAGAATGAGAAGGACTAGAGATCTCTTCAAGAAAATTAGAGATAACAAGGGAATATTTCATGCAAGATAGGTGCAATAAAGGACAGAAAAAGTATGGACCTAATAAAAGCAGAAGATATTAAGAAGAAGTGGCAAGAATACACAGAAGAACTATACAAAAAAGGTCTTAATGAACCACAATGGTATGATCACTCACCTAGAGCCAGACATCCTGGAGTGTGAAGTCAAGTGGGCCTTAGGAAGCATCACTACAAACAAAGCTAGTGGAGGTGATGGAATTCCAGCTGAACTATTTCAAATCTTAAAAGCAGATGCTGTGAAAGTGCTGCACTCACTATGCCAGCAAATTTGGAAAACTCAGCAGTGGCCACAGGACTGGAAAAGGTCAGTTTTCATTCTAATCCAAAGAAGGGCAATGCCAAAGAATGTTCAAACTACCGTACAGTTTCACTCATTTCACATGGTAGCAAAGTAATGTTCAAATACCATCAAGCTAGGCTTCAACAGTGTATGAACATAGAACTTCCAGATGTACAAGCTGGATTTAGAAAAGGCAGAGGAACCAGAGATCAAATTGCCCATATCTTGAATCATAGAAAAAGCAAGGGAATAAACACACACACACACACATCTGCTTCACTGACTACGTTAAAACCTTTGCCTGTGTGGATTACAACAAACTGGAAAATTCTGAAAGAGATGGGAATACCAGACCACCTTACCTGCCTCCTGAGAGACATGTATGCAGGTCAAGAAGCAACAGTTAGAACCAGACATGGAACAGCAGACTGGTTCCAAATTGGGAAAGGAATATGTCAAGGCTGTATATTGTCACCCTGCTTATTTAACTTACATATAGAGTATATCATGTGAAATACTGGGCTGGATAAATCACAAGCTGGAATCAAGATTGCCAGGAGAAATACCAATAACCTCAGATATGCAGATGATACCATGCTTGTGGCAGAAAGCAAACAGGAACTAAAGACCCTCTTGATGAAGGTGAAAGAGGAGACTGAAAAAGCTGGCTTAAAATTCAACATCCAAGAAACTAAGATCATGGCATCCAGTTCCATCACTTCATGGCAAATAGATGGGGAAACAATGAAAACAGTGACAGACTTTATTTTCTTGGGTTCCAAAATCATTGTGGAAGGTGACTGCTGCCATGAAATTAGAAGACACTTGCTTCTTGGAAGAAAAGTTATGACAAGCCTAGACAGCATATTAAAAAGCAGAGACATTACTTTGCCTACAAAGGTCCGTATAGTCAAAGCTATGGTTTTCCAGTAGCCATGTATGGATGTGAGAACTGGACAATAGAAAAGCCTGAGTGTGGAAGAATCGACGTCTTCAAATTGTGGTGCTGGAGAAGACTCTTGAGAGTCCCTTGGATAGCAAGGAGATCAAGGTAGTCAATCCTAAGGAAATCAGTCCTGAATATTCATTGGAAGGACTGATGCTGAAGCTGAAGTCCCATACCTTGGCCACATGATGTGAAGAACTGACTCATGGAAAAGACCCTGATGCTGAGAAAGACTAAAGGCAGGAGAAGAAGGGGATGACAGAGGATAAGATGGTTGGATGGCATCACCAACTCAATGGACATGAGTTTCAGCAAACTCTGGGAGATAGTGAAGGACAGGGAAGGCTGGTTTGCTGCAGTCCATAAGGTCGCAGAGTTGGACACGACTGAGCAGCTGAACACCAGATGTCTGGCAATTCCACAAAGAAAGGATATGTAGTCTGTGCAAAGGACCTGTGGCCAGAGAAGCATGGTACCCAGAGGAAATCAAAAGAATACGTGAATGGCTGGGACACAGTAATCCAGGTGGAAAGTGGTACAAAACAAAAGTAACCCCAGGTTTCTCAACATTGGCACTATTGACATTTTGGGCCTGATAATTCTTTATTGTGAGAGACTGTCTTGTGCACTGTGGAATATTTGGAAGCATCCCTGGCCTCTACCTACTAGATGCTAGTAGCACCTCCCCCAAGTTATAATAACCAAAAAAGTCTCCAGACATGGCCAAATGTCCTCTGAGGGTAAAATCACATTTGGTTCAAAACCACTGGAAAGAGATAAGGCAGGGAGCAGACCATGTAGGTCTTTTTATGGAGTTTTGTTTTGTACTATGAGCAATGGGAAGCCTTTAGAGGCTTTAGATGTTAAAGGGAAGAATGGATAACATAATCTAAGCTCATTTATAAAAGATCCTCTGCTAGTGGTGAATAAAACAGAGGGGAGAATAAGCCCATGCCAGAAGGAAAGTGGACAGACCATTTAACAGGCTAAACCAGTTTAGAAGCTGCTAGACTACTTCTAGTGACAGCTTGGACTAGGGTGGTGGGTGGTGGAGATGCAGTTGGATGGATTTGAGACATAGGAAGTAAAATCAACAGGACTTAGTGATAGATTGGACATGTAGGGTGAGATAGAAAGAGAATCTGGAATGATTCGTGCTAGAGGAAGTAGATGGGTGGTGGTGCAATTGACTAAGTGCGGAAGCTGGAGGTGGCCTACGTTCGTGGGGGAGAGCACATGATTTGATCATGTTAAATTTGAGGGGCTTTTGAGATGCCCAGGAACAGATGCTAAATAGATAATTGGATATGTGGGTCTGGAATTCTAGGAGATCTGGATTGGAGATATAAACGGGGGAGCAAATGGTCTAAAGATGGTTATCTCAGCTGTGAAAGTGTACAATCTCCAAGTGAAGGACTATTGGAAGAAAAGATAGAAGTCCTATGAGCTTGAGTGTGAGCAACTATTTGATGACCTGATAAAGAAGAAATGGCTGAAAAATTGGAGATAGCAAGGAAAATGTGGAGTCCCAGAAATCCAGCTCAGAAAGTGGGTCTATAAGCAGGGAATGCTAAACCATGTCAAATCTTCCTGAGAGACTACATAAAGATGACTATAGAAAGTCAGCTGGATGGTCATTGTTGGTCTTTGTAAAAGTGGTTCAGGTGGCTTGATGGAAACAGGAGTTAGATGGGAATGGGTGAGGAGAAGGAGACACATGATGTTTTAGGAGGGATTGGACTGTGAGAAGGAGGGACACAAGGTGGAACCTGGAGAAGGGTATGAGGATATTTAAAATAAGAGGGCGAGGAGCATGTATCAGTGTCAGCTGGGAAATCTCTGGTTGAGATTAATTAGATGTGCAAGGAGAAGTGATGCTTCAGAGCGGGAGGGAATAACCTTAGTGAAGGGGAGTATAATAGGCCCCTACAGTGCAGAAGGAGCAGTAGCGGGGGGCAAGTGTGGTGGGTTTGTGTGTGAATGGAGAAGAGGAAGGGCATCAGCTGAGACTGAGGGAGGCTGGACATTGGGAGTGGGGGAACAGGGTAGAGGAGTTTGAAATCATGAGAGTTATTATGAGAATAATGATTCCCAGGAAGCAATAGGTCCTTGGTCATCTAAAAATAAAATTATGATTGACTACTCAAAACTTGTGTTAGTTTCTAGGGTTGCCATAACAAAGTACCACAAAGTGAGTGGCTCACAACAGCTGGAAGAGAAATTTATTCTCTTACAATTCTGGAAACAGTCCAAAATCAAGGTGTCAGCAGGACCATGCTGTCTCTGAAGCCGCAGGGGAAAATCCTCATTACCTCTCTGGCTTCTGGTAGTTGTCAACAATCCTTGGTGTTCCTTGGCTTGTGGATGCATTACTCCAGTCTCTGCCTCTGTCTTCATGTGGCCTTCTCTCCTATGTGTCTGTTTCCAAATTTCCTCTTTTTATAAGAACACCAGTCATTGGATTGAGGCTCACCTTAATCCAGTATGACCCCATCTTAACTTGTATACATCTGCAAAGACTATTTCCAAATAAGGCCACATTCGCAAGTTTCAAGTGGACATGAATTTTGGGAGGACACCAAGTCATGAGATTGTGTTAATGCATTTTAGAAGTATTTATAATATTAAGAGAAATAGCTGATTATAGATCTCAAGGGCCTCATATACATGTGAGGCCATACATACACATATGGTATCATATGCAGCAAACCTTGTAGTGTCTCCACTGTCCTCGTGTGATAGGTGAAGAAATGGAGTCTAAAGTCTAAGTGACTTGCTTAAAGTGAGGTCCTGGCAGAGTGCTTGCATGCTCAGTTGCTTTAGTCATGTCAGAATCTTTGTGACCCTAAATGCTGTAGCCCACCAGGCTCGTCTGTCCATGGGATTCTCCAAGCAAGAATACTGGACTGGCCATGAATGGGAATGGCAGCCCACTCAAGTATTCTCGTCTGGAGAATCCCATGGACAGAGGAGCCTAGTGGGCTACAGTCCACGGGGTTGCTGAGAGTTGCACACGACTGAGCATGCATGCATACATGATGATGAAGATGAATTTTCTATTCTTACTTAAAGCCCCAACCACCAAAGCCGTGCTTTTAATCTGGGTATCATGTGGCACCTTATGCCACGTGGTGAACCCTCAGAGAAGCAAGCAAATAATAAATTGTGTTTCTTGTAAAAAAAAAAAAAAAAGTTATTTTCACTGAATTCACATTCTTCATTAAAAAAATTTTTTTTAAATCATGTATTTATTTTGTTGCCATTACTGTTGCAGTCAGATGTAAAAAATATTGCCAAGTGTGATAATGAGGAGTTTACCATATATGTTTTTTTATTAGAATTTTATGGTTTCTAGTCTTACATTCAGGTCTTTAATCTATTTTTAGTAAATTTTTATATATAATGTAAAACAATGGTCTAGTTTAATACTTTTGCATGTGGCTGTTCATTTTTCCCAATAAGGAAAAAAGAACTAAAGAGATTGTCCTTATCTCATTGTATATTAATGCCTCTTTTGTGGTAAATTAATTGGCCATATATGTGTTGGTTTATTTCTTGGCTCTATATTCTGTTTCATTTATCCAATTTTTTTATGACAGTGTCATACTGTTTTGATTGCTATAGCTTTCTAATATAGTTTGAAATCTGCAGGAGCGGGGGAATACTGGAGTGGATTGCCATGCCCTCCTCCAGGGGATCTTCCCAACCCAAGAAGCAAACCCACATCTCTTATACCTCCTGCAATGGCAGGTGGGTTCTTTTACCACTAGCACCACCTGGGAAGCCCCAGGACCTAAACACAGGCATTCTGGCTTCAGAGACCACCTTTATCCCTTGGCTCTATTGTCTACCTTTTCCCAGGTAATCCTGAATTAATTAAAGAATTTAATCAACTGGTTAATCTATCCACTTTAGGAATTTCTCTTCCTTGACATTCTTTGTTATCTTTTTCCCTACACATAGCTAGCTCTTTGTACATTCATCATGTCTACAGCTCCATGCTGATAGCCCACTGTATGGGAACAGAAGCCTGCCATTTTGTCCATTTGAGCTGGCAAAATATTGCTCTCCCTGTTCTGGTAACTTCCAGGCTTGGCTTTCTTTCCCAGGTCCAGAGCATCCAATTCATGGAGTTCTCAGAAGTGGAGAACCAGGATGACTACTACAGTATGGATGCTGGTTACATCCACACCCAGGACCAGCAAGGGTGTATGTCATGTATGATGAAGCCTTGAGTGATCTGAAGGACCTAGAGACAGAACTGCTGCTTGTGGCCAGCCATTACATTGAGAGAGAAAAAGGTCAGAACTCAGATTTTTAAAAATCAACCTATCCAAATGGACAAAAAATGCTAAGGGCTCTATTTAACACCTCCCGCCTCAAAATATAAACATATGTATAATAGTATTGGAAAAGTCAATAAGCATTTATACCTCCCCAACACACACCACTCTAGAAAAGATAAAGTTTTGTTTCCAGCTCAAGTCCCCCATTTGTTGGAAACTGTAGCTTGGTTATAGTTCTTATGATTGTTTAGACTTGACTTGTTGCCCAGTAGCATTTCTGCATTACGTACTAGGTGCGAGGCCCTGAGGGAAGCAAAGTAAGCAAGTGAAATTAATGACTTTTTTCTCTAAGTGACAAAAAAAGAAATAATTGACCTTGGGGAAACTGCAGTTAGAAGCAGAGATATTTCTCAGTTCCTAACAAAAAACCACCAGGATGCAAGAAGACCTAGCTAGGAAAATGTCAGACAAGCTCCGAAGGGAGAAATCATTAGTCGGATAATCAAATAAACCATAATCTGTATTCTCTCTTTCTTTTGGTATCACTCAAATTTATCCAGTTTTAGAAATCGATGAGGTAAGAATATTCCTGTTGGAATAATATGATGGCATTACTATTCCATTTGGAAGAAATTAGAGTTTCTAGATGAATTGCAACACCTAAAGGGAAATTTAGCAAGAGATTGTGCTATTTTGTAATATATGTAGACTTTAATTAAGGATAATTCATGTTCATATGGTTATAAAATGCTGCTCTAAGAATGTTTGACAGTTAACCTTTCAGATCCCAGAGAAAATTAATTTAGTATTAGTTTGAATTCTTTGTTCTCCCTTTGCCAAAGACCATCTGGGATCTGAATCATGGGATGCGGTTATGGCATCTGACATTCCAGAGCACTTAATTTCAACTGTTAGCTTTTATCTTTACTGGTGATCCTACATCCAATGCATCATTTTTGCTGATGTTAATTTATAATATGATGTGACTGTGTTTAGCTACTAAGAACTTACTTTGGGTACTGAACAACAGAAAGCCATTGGTCAGCAGTTTCTCCAGCAGCAGTGGGGAAATCATTTCACAATGAATGCCATATACTCACTAGCTCAGTGAGACATGCTCATGTGACTAAGTATTTCAGTCAAAGTAAGTTCTTAGTAGCTAAACACAGTCACATCATATTATAAATTAACATCAGCAATACATGAACTGTGAACTTCCTGATGTTCAAGCTGGTTTTAGAAAAGGCAGAGGAACCAGAGATTAAATTGCCAACATCCACTGGATCATGGATAAAGCAAGAGAGTTCCAGAAACTGCTTTATTGACTATGCCAAAGCCTTTGACTGTGTGGATCACAAGAAACTGTGGAAAATTCTTCAAGAGATGGGAATACCAGACCACCTGACCTGCCTCCTGAGAAATCTGTATGCAGGTCAGGAAGCAACAGTTAGAACTTGACATGGAAAAACAGACTAGTTCCAAATAGGAAAAGAAGTACGTCAAGGCTGTATATTGTCACCCTGCTTATTTAACTTCTATGCAGAGTACATCATGAGAAATGCTGGACTGGAAGAAACACAAGCTGGAATCAAGATTGCTGGGAGAAATATCACTAACCTCAGATATGCAGATGACACCATCCTGATGCCAGAAAGGGAAGAGGAACTAAAAAGCCTCTTGATGAAAGTGAAAGAGGAGAGTGAAAAAGTTGGCTTAAAGCTCAACATTCAGAAAACGAAGATCATGGCCTCTGGTCCCATCACTTCATGGGAAATAGATGGGTAAACTGTGGAAACAGTGTCAGACTTTATTTTGGGGGGCTCCAAAATCACTGCAGATGGTGACTGCAGCCATGAAATTAAAAGACACTTACTTCTTGGAAGAAAAGTTATGACCAACCTAGATAGTATATTCAAAAGCAGAGACATTACTTTGCTGACTAAGGTCCGTCTAGTCAAGGCTATGTTTTTCCTGTGGTCATGTATGGATGTGAGAGTTGGACTCTGGAGAAGGCTGAGTGCTGAAGAATTGATGCTTTTGAACTGTGGTGTTGGAGAAGACTCTTGAGAGTCCCTTGGACTGCAAGGAGATCCAAGCAGTCCATTCTGAAGGAGATCAGCCCTGGGATTTCTTTGGAAGGAATGATGCTAAAGCTGAAACTCCAGTACTTTGGCCACCTCATGCGAAGAGTTGACTCATTGGAAAAGACTCTGATGTTGGGAGGGATTGGGGGCAGGAGGAGAAGGGGACGACAGAGGATGAGATGGCTGGATGGCATCACTGACTCGATGACTGTGAGTCTAAGTGAACTCCAGGAATTGGTGATGGACAGGGAGGCCTGGCGTGCTGCGATTCATGGGGTCACAAAGAGTCGGACATGACTGAGCGACTGAACTGAACTGAATGTTGACAGTGAAAACTTACAGTACTATAGTGGGAAAATATTTTAGCTGAATAATGACAATGGTTACCCTTACTGATTTAAGTTAGTAATTAGCACAATTAAGAAATACCTTAGAAATTTCCCTGAAAATTTTTGACTTGGTTGGCATCAATTGATACAGCAGTTTAAACTAGGTTTGTTGTTAAACTACCAGGAACCTGTTTTTACAGAGGAGAAATGTATGTTTTGCTTTTAAATTACAGGTTTGAGGAGATTTTAGTAAATCTTTCATGTTAACTGAATTTTGGTTTATATTTCTAAAATTAGTCTTTTAAAACTAAAAGTAAAAACAAAAACCTCTGTTGATCTAGAAGTCAGCAAGTATGAACTTAAGGCCTACCTAGTCTTGCCCATGTCTCTTTAGCTGATTCTTAGGAATCCCAGTTACCCATTTAGTGTTTTCATTCCTGAGAGAGGGAGCTGACAATCTGAGGGATCCATTTCTACTAGGAATACCTCTGTAGTGAGGCCTGTCTCTAATCATTTTCATCCTTTTTTCTCCCAGGTCACAAAGAGGGCAGCAAGTCACATATTGACCAGAATGGGGATGGACTCATGCAAGTGTGGACAGATTTGCTGTGCTGTATGACATGTGGACTTGGGAGCAACTCTTCTAGAATGCAAGCGCCAGGTATTTTTGCCTAGAAAACAAAACACCTATTAAAAACATTCTTATAAAACCCAATATATTTTTTAAACCCCATGGGTCTTTTAGGGCAACTCCCAATGAAGTGAATAAGTATTTTAAAAATCTTAGCTAGTTGTAAGTAGATAATCAGTTTTATGTTCTTTACTGTGGTTCTTTGTTACAAAAAACAAAATGTGAAGGATATGGCTTCAGCTTAAGGGAAATCTGTTAGAGGGCTGTATAATTTAGGCCCTTTTATGACATGTATGCTTTTAGTGAGAATGTGTGATGATTCCATTCATGTTCATTGTGCTGTCAGGGACAGGCCTCATTTTGCTAAATGCAGACAAACCGACAGACCTTATTCTGGTCTTTAGAAGAGTAGGCCACATGTGGGTGGGTGAGAGCAGTTGGGCAAAGATTTCCAGAAATGGAAATGACAGGATTTGAAGACTAGATGTTGGCATGAGAGAATGAGGGTGGAATTAAAATGACTTCCTCAGGCTCATGGAGGAGGCTGTCGACTGAAACAGAATGAAAGAAGAGGGGCCTCTTTAGAGGGGAACGTTTTTTTGAGTCTAGGACATGAGGCATGTGAGGAGAGTTTGCTAAAACCCAGGTGTGAATGTCTTCCCAGGTGGTGCTAGTGGTAAAGAATCTGCCTGCTAATGCAGGAGACCTAAGAGACATAGGCTCGATCTCTGGATCGGGAAGATCCCCTAGAGGAGAGGGCATGGCAACCCACTCCAGTATTCTTGCCTAGAGAATCTCATGAACAGAGGAGCCTGGCAGGCTACAGCCCATAGGGACACAACTAAAGCAACTTAGCACGTATGCATGAATGTTTTACGGGAGCTGTATGTTTGAAGTTCAGGAGCAGATATGAGCTGAGGTGTAAAGGTGGAAGTCACACCACAGTAATGTATCAAAATGAGTATAAAAGAGACGTCTGGAATGGGTCCCTGGGAACACTTACATTTAAGGGGAAGGTCATGGGATGAGAATTCATGAGAGGAACAAGGAGTAGCCAAAGAGACTGCAGCAAAAAGAACAGGGTGACATTAGGAAAGCCCACAGAAAGAAAAGCGTCTTAATTAGGAGAGGATGATTACCTGTGTGGAGAACAGTTGAAACATAAAGAAACGTGAGTCCTAACAACCAGATGGGGGGTTAGCCATCAAGCAGCCATCGTTAGCTTTGTAGGACTCTCTCAAAGAGCAGCAGAGGTGGAAACCAGGTTACAGGGCAGTGTGATGTGGTAAGAGGATGTGGACGGGGAAATGTTTTCTTTGAATTGTTTTTCTAGTAGAGGGTTTTACCATTTCATCTACCCTCTGGTCTGTTACTCATGGAGATGTAGATCATCCAATTTTGGAAAACAACTGGCTAGACTTACAAGGTGCAAGCCACAGCTTTGAAAATTGTTCCTCTTTCCAAAGACAACTGACCTCTAGAGTGTACATCTGGACACTGATCTGTCAGTTAGAAGCTCACTGTCATCAACTGAGTAAATGGGAGATTTAGCCTCATAGTATAGAAACTGGAGAGGCTGCATTAAGTGTAAGTAATACAAAATCCTCAAACTTGACATGTTTATTGGTCCAGACATGAGTCGTAGGCAGTACCCCTTTTCTGTGCTCTCCCCACCTGTTTTTAGTTCTTCTAGGCCTCCTATGGAGGACTTGATGGTAGAGAAGAATAGAAAGGCAGAGAGTAATAAATGAACAAACCAATTTCTCCTCACTTTAGCCTAGTGTTCATTCTGTGCTAAGTTACCAGGGCTGTCTACTAGTTTCTTCTATGGTGCATGAAAATATTTTAACTTAAAACAACCGTTGAAAATAATCTCCCTCCTTTCTACTCTGAGAATAAGTTCCCTATAGAAACTGACTTATCTATGAGAAAACCTGGAAAATGTAGCCTTCCAAATCAATTTCTGGAATTCCAGAAATTGTCAAAAAGCCTATTTTTAATTGATAAACCAGACTTTTATCTAGAATACAATTGATTTCCCCCAGTACTGATTCTACTGCTAAGTGTCTTTAGCTGTTTTTGATTGTTAAATATATTGAAATCACTAAAGTTAAAAATTGCTCAAACACATTAGGTTGCCTTAAATCCTTCAAGTAACCATATTATATAAACTGCTCATAAAAATAGAGCTGGTATGAGTTTAGGTGGATTAAGAGACTCGGAGGCCAGGCATCAGCTGTGCCAGTTCCTGCTGCTGCTGCTGCTAAGTCGCTTCAGTTGTGTCCGAGTCTGTGCGACCCCATAGATGGAAGCCCACCAGGCTCCCCCATCCCTGGGATTCTCCAGGCAAGAACACTGGAGTGGGTTGCCATTTCCTTCTCCAATGCATGAAAGTGAAAAGTGAAAATGAAGTTGCTCAGTTGTGTCCGACTCTAGCGACCCCATGGACTGCAGCCCACCAGGCTCCTCCATCCATGGAATTTTCCAGGCAAGAGTACTGGAGTGGGGTGCCACTGCCTTCTCCAGTGCCAGTTCCTAAGTGACATTTATACCAACTGCTAATCTCTCCACAGCCACCAGAGGACACATTTTCAGGATAATTTGAATTAGTGTTGGACAGGGAGGCCTGGCGTGCTGCGATTCATGGGGTCGCAAAGAGTCAGACACGACTGCGCGACTGAACTGAACTGAACTTAGAACACTAAGAAAAGGGAGGGAGGTGGGTGCAGAAAATTCTGTGACAAGATGTGTTTGACACTGATTTTCTCTTTTACACTTTCATTTGACCTAAAGTACTGTTTTTAAAAGTTTTTTTAAATCCAAGAAATAAAAAGAGGCTTAGGTTAAAAAAAAAAAGTCTATAAATGCAGTATGGTTTGAGATTATTCATTCTGGCTCTTTTCTATTTTCTCCAGTATTTGATGTCTACCATCAGTGTGCACCACACATTATTTTGCCTGCAAGTTGGCCCTTGACATACACAGGTGACATTTGACAGGCTAGGAAGATTCTTAGACAAATGCCAGTCCAGAGTTCAAATGGAAATGAGCCAGTTAGCAAACAGATAATAAATAGAACCTGTGAGGTGTAAAGATCACGGCCCTACCCGTGATGAGAAAGAATTCATAAAAAAAATTATGCAAAGGGCCATCTGAGAGCTTTTCAAGGTGGAGGGCAAAGCTTGAAAAAAAGTCTTGTCAATTTAAAAAGAGCCCCATTTTCCTTCTCAACAACTGGGGGTGCCAGATAAAATATGACAATATTTGTGACATATTTAAAAAAGTATTGGTTGTTTATCAGCAATTCAAATTTAATTAGATGACCTGTATGTTTATTTGTTAAGCCTGGTAATTCTACCAACAACAAAGTGATGATGGCAGTTTAGCACCTGCCTCTGCAACCTGGTATCACCAGATTGGAATCACTAGCAAGAACCCTCCCCACAATCTTCCCCTGCCAAATAACCAAACAACAGGACTCATTGTACAAAAGCAGGTCACAGCAATACAAATTCTATAAACCAGCTCCTGGGATTGCCCTGGTCCAGCCAAAAAGGTTTAAATTCACTGAGACTGATTTAGGGAAGTTACTGTTTCTTTCTTAATCTTCCCCTAGGCTATTGAGTGACAGCCTTCTTACCCCATCACTCTTTTGTTCCTGCTTTGTCTTCTGCTATTTAATAACTGAATGCTACTCCAGAGTAGAGAGCTCTGTGGATGGAATAAAGTCGTTTAGATCACCCTGATGGCTTCATTTTCCCCGAGGCTCTCATAAAGACAAGGGATCTGCACCTGTCTTCATTTCACACTCTGAGGTGTGTGAGTTTTTTAACTTGTGGAGCACACTCTCTGTCCTAACTGTAAGGTATAGTTTGGGCCAAGGCAGAAAGAGGAAAGACGACCTCAACAGAAATAGGTTACCTTTATTCAGGCAAGGAGGGGCGACTGTCGGCCTAATGACCAGGCTGAGCATGGAGAGGGATCAGGGAGGCTCCATATTTATAGGGAGGTTTGTGGAAGCAATAAGGGAACATTAATCAGGCAGGATGTTTTGCGTATTCTTTAGTTGAGATGGCATTTGTAGTTGGGCAGGGGGTGATGAGTCTTCTGGGCAGGTGTAGGGGGTGGAAGGTTTCTGGACAGGGAGTGATAAGTCACAGATAGATGCAACCAGCCTGGAGCATCAGGGCAGGACCTAAAGTTCTGTTTTGTTTTCTCCAAAGTTAGATGATTCAGCAAGGGCCTTTGAAACTGTTGGTTTTTTTTTTTCTAGGCCCAAAAGACTCCTTCACTAAGCTTTTAGCTTCTTCTGGTGTTATCCTTTGTATACTAAGGTTGACCCAAGTTCCCATGGACCAGTGTTTCCCAAAGTGCATCCTGCAAAACTGGATGCTAAATAAAGTGCAGTTCTCCTGGGTTCCCTTACCCTACAGCTCTCCACCTGGGTGCCCTTTCCCAATAAAATCTCTTGCTTTGTCAGCACATGTGTCTTCTTGAACAATTCATTTCCGAGTGTTAGGCAAGAGCCCAGTTTTGGGCCCTGGAAGGGGTCTCTCTTCCTGCAACAAATGGCGACTCTGGCGGGGGCTCTTCTTCACTGAGACTGACATCCTGACCATTCGGGGTACTCAGGGGCCAGCTTGTCTGCCAATGGACCAGACCCAGCAGCCGCAACTGGGACCCTTTTGTCCCTGGTCTCCTCCTGATGCGGACAACTGGCCAGAGTACCCTGACCGGCAAGGAACAAGAGACTTTATTGACCTCTCTCCTCTTCCCTCTCTCTTTCCTCTCCTTAACCCTTCCTATCCTTCCCTGTTTTTCTAGTCCCCCGGTCCTGGACACAGGAATCTGGTCAAAGGGCCCTCAGCCTGAGCTAAGGATTGGAAACTGATCACCTCCTCTTGGCAGAGAACTCAAATTCTGGTTCTGGTCTGGTCTGATTTCTGGTAGGGCCGAGTTCCAGTCCTCCCTTCTCTGGAGGCCCAGGGAAAAGTCCTATAACACCTGGGTATCTGTAGGTGGCAGGAGACGTCTGTAAGGCCACCCCTTTCACCCCGCTTCTCCCGCCTCCTCCCCCTTCTTCTTTCAACCTGGCTTCCTTTCCTCCCTTGAAATCTTTGATGTCAGTACTTGGATTCTTATATTTAAGGGCTTCCCTGATGGTGCAGAGGTTAAAGTGTCTGCTTGCAATGTGGGAGACCTGGGTTCGATCCCTGGGTCAGGAAGATCCCCTGGCGAAGGAAAGGCAACCCACTCCAGTATTCTTGCATGGAGAATCCCATGGACGGAGGAGACTGGTGGGCCACAGTCCACGGGTTGCAGAGAGCTGGACACGACTGAGCGACTTCACTTTCACTTTAAAAAAAAGTGCCCCAGGCTCTCCCTCCTTGAGCCTTAGCATTGAATAACCTTTAGACGCTGGACATGTATTGCTAAGGCAATATTTGATTCCTAGGCTTCTATTGATTCTCAAGTGTTTGCCTTCTTGGGAGCCTCAGGAGTTATTATTGCAAGATGGAGACACTCCTGGCTTTCCCTGCCACTCGGGTTCCTTTCCTTCCTCCTGAGCTGTTGCTGCCTATATTCAAGCAGTGCCTACACCCTCTCAGTTCTTTCTGGTCTTTCATTCCCAGCTGTGAACTCCACACAATGAAAGGTGCTCTTTATCTCATTTTAGGAAATGCCTTAGTTTGTTAAGAAGTGGGCTGGCTCAAGACCACTACCCAAGGAAACAAAAAATGCTCTAATGCGTCTCAAAGTGTGCTTGGCTATCAGGTTGGCAAAAATTGCAGACTCAACAATCCACTCCTTGCTGTCAACTAAATGAACTCACTGGGCACACCTGTGTCTTTGGTGCTACAGCCACCCTAGGAGCTGAGGCCTTTCAGAAGCATGAAGCCTGCATTAGAGGAGTGGGTAAGAGAAGACTGAGGAGGGGCATGTTGAGCTGAAACTCTAGGGATGATGCTGAATTATGTAGGCAGAGGAAAGGAATCCATTGCATTGTGAGACTGGTGGGAGCAGAAGTTCAGAAGCTTTCAGCCAGAGTTGATTTTGTCCACCAGGTGATATAGATCAGTGTTCAGAATCTAAGGGCTTTTCAGGGACCATTGGATATATGTGCTATCTGAGAGAAAACATGCATTGCATGGAAATATGAAAAGAAAATACAAAATAGATACTAATAAATGCTTAAATGACATGTCCATAAAATGTGAAAACTTTGAGTACTTGGAAACATCTCATTAAATGTGAAAATAATTTATAGATCAGATTTTCACACTTCATAAAAATCCTCAAATACATACTACCCAGAAATCAGTCATCATTAATGAAATGTATTGCTCATAGCCAAACAATTTGAAAAGCAAAATTATAAATATCATTTAACATTTTTACAAAAAAATTGATTAGGATATGAGTGTTAATATATTTGACATAGTATGGGACAGGGTCTCCAAAACTAAGTGTGTCTAAGGCCTATGAAAGTTTTAAAACAACCCAAAAAGAGTAACTACATTGTTCAGAACTACTTGCATATCAGCTCTTAGGTATCTGTTTGGGATTCCAGTCCAGTGAACTCTGAAGAGCTTTTTCTGATTTGCACCATGACTAATTAAACACAAATAAAATTTACACGCAGAACAGAAATTCCCTAATTTCATAAACAAATGTAAAAACAAAATAAAGAGCATATCTTTCTGAGTTTCTTCAACAGTTAGTGTGGGAAAGCCTTTTTCAGTTTTTAGAAAAGACTTGTGAACTCCAGTAAAACAGAAGCTTCCCGGATGCTCTTGAGAGTTTTGTACATAGGCCCTTCTGAGTGGAGTCTGATCTGGAATAAATACCTTTAAATTTAGAGGGGACTTGCATCCTCCACTTGCCATTCTAACCCCTCTCCCACCATTTCTACATATGTGACACTTAAATAGGCAAGCTATTAAAGAGAAGGTGTCATAAATGGGGCTGATGATATAGAAGAGGGGTGGAGGCTACTTGCCTGCCTTTGGTAATAGAATAAAATAGGGGGAGGAGAGTGGGTCTGTGGGAAAAGGTGTTGAAGATAAATGTATCTGATGAAGTGACACCAAATTCACGTCTCATTGGAACTTATAATTGTTAGATGTTGTGATATCCATGATATTACTCCCCTTTCATGTGTAGAGAGCGGAAGAGGGGACAGAGGTGCAATGAGTGCTTTTTCCCTCGCCCTCCCTAACTTGGTCTGTGCTGCTCTGGTGCTGCGGCTGCCCACCCAGGGCCAGTACCCAGAGGTGCAGAGCTGTCTCTCTCCTATTGATGGTGAGGGGCTTTCCAAAGCATGGAAATGGTTGGGAGTTCACTTCTATTCCTTTGCTGGGCCCTGTCCCCTGACTATAAACCTTATTTACAGCTACTGGACAGTTACTTTGAAGCCTACCAGCATGCATTGGACCCAGAGGAGAGATTTGCCTTAGCACAAGTGATCACAGACATTATGCACAGGTGCCCAAGGTTTGACTTCAGTCATCCTTACTTCATTAAGGCCTACCGAGAGGAATGCACCTGTCTGAGGCTTCACCTGCAGCTGGTGAGGGGCATCCTCAACCAGCACGTGAGTATATTTGGGTTTTTTTAAGATTCCATGTGGGAAGGGGATGGAAAACACAGGTGAAAACTGAAAACTGTATTTTCCTTTCAGTACCAATTCAGAATCTGGGATTCCTAGGACAGCATATGCATAATGTTTATTTGTAAGCTCATTTGCATTGTTGAATTCCAAGCATAACTACAGTCTTAAAGGGAGGTTTCCAATCCTAATTACATTTAATGATCCACAAAGAATTGACAACTTATTTTCATTCAATCACAGTTTATCTATAATGAAAGGACTAAGCCTACCCCTTTGTAAGACATTAAATGTGAAAAATTATATTTATTTTTTAAAATGTTGCAACTATTTCTAGAACACTACAGGAAATGGTCACAGTCTATGACTTCCAGGGAAAAGCTAATACAGTTCCTTAGGCCTGCTTAGAATCTTTTCCTTGTAGTCAATTATTTTACAGAAAGAAAATAAGAGGCAATCTTGTGCCTCTTAAGATTGCCTAAAGCTGGTTGCCTTTGCTTTTTCTGACTGTCCTTGCCTCAGACTAAAAAAGAACCATGTCTCTGTGTGAGGGAATCCCTAAAACTCATGTCTCAGTGAAAATTAGTCAAATAATGAAGATACGCAAAGGGCTGATGTTCTGTTCTTCTCATGCCAAGGCTCAGGCTCATAACTCACATCCATGGGAAAGTTTAACTTTTCTAATATTAACTTTTATGTGACATTTCTAGATAGAGTGTCAGCGTGAATATGTCCAGAGGCTTTGGCAAAAAGGCCATCCAGATGCTAGCAATACATTTGGACTTCCCCTTAACATAATTTGCAAACAACTCATTTCCATCAACAATAGCTGGTAAGCTGGTGTTGTCTTTAGACATTTTACATTTAATTTCTGGATAATTTAAGGGTATGCTATTAAGTATACTGCTGTTCTACAAAACACCACTCAAGTATTTGGTGATGCTGCTGCTGCTGCTAAGTCACTTCAGTTGTGTCCAACTCTGTGACCCCATAGACGGCAGCCCACCAGGCTCTGTGGTCCCTGGGATTCTCCAGGCAAGAACACTGGAGTGGGTTGCCATTTCCTTCTCCAATGCATGAAAGTGGAAAGGGAAAGTCAAGTCGCTCAGTCATGTCCGACCCTCAGCGACCCCATGGACTGCAGCCCACCAGGCTCTTCCATCCATGGGATTTTCCAGGCAAGAGTACTGGAGTGGGGTGCCATTGCCTTCTCCGATTTGGTGATGAGAGAAGTAAATATAAAAGGCATAGAAGAGGGATTCCTTTGTGAACTCCATATTGATTCACTTTGCAAATAAGGAATAGGAGACCAGAATTTACACTTATGCCCCTTCATTCCCATGAGAAGTCCTAAAAAACCCAGTTGCTGTTAGAATGCTGTCAAAGGATTTATTAGAGGTGCCATATAAGTCAACATATATGAAACATGGATGTGCTTAAAATTTTTCAAAAAGGAATTTCTTTTTTATAGCAAGTGTCAGCAGAAAGGTTTCTGCAGACTCATCTTGTGACCCCCACTCCGCCCCTTTTGTGTAGACTGAATTTCCTGAGATCACCCGGAGAGAGTACATAAGGTCACCTCCTTGATATGTAGTGTGACTCAGCCTCACCGCGCCTTTACAGGCTTTGAGGGTACAGAGGAACCAAGAAGCTGGTGACAAGCTCCAAGCTGGGCTGGAGCTTTAGTTCTATGTAGGTATAGAAAGGCCCTTGACTTGACTGATACTATATCCTTTATTTCCAAAAGAATAACCCACAGACAAGTGTTTTATTGTTTCTGGCCTCATTCATTTATAAAATATAACACTTTAATGGCAAACATGAATGATTCCAATAGTTGTATACAGAACTTACAGAGAAGGCAATGGTACCCCACTCCAGTACTCTTGCCTGGAAAATCCCATGGGCGGAGGAGCCTGGTAGACTGCAGTCCATGGGGTCGCTAAGAGTCGGATACAACTGAGCGACTTGACTTTCACTTTTCAGTTTCATGCATTGGAGAAGGAAATGGCAACCCACTCCAGTGTTCTTGCCTGGAGAATCTCAGGGACGGGGGAGCCTGGTGGGCTGCGGTCTATGGGATCACACAGAGTTGGACACGACTGAAGCAACTTAGCAGCAGCAGCAGCAACATACAGAACTTAAAAACCATCTTCATTTTTATTTTGGGAAGAAAAGGGGATAAAGAGTCAGGTGAAAAATAGAAATAGTGATGGAAGGTATTTGTTTAATATTTAGACACTTTGAAGTTACCTTGTTCTCAAATATTTGGCTAATGAAATGTTGACAGGTTTTCCATATACAATTTTAGATTTTTTTTTTTCTATTTTGTTGAGATACAATTGACATACAGCACTGTATAAATGTGAGCTTGCCAGGTGGCACTTGTGGTAAAGAACCTACTTGCCAACGCGGGAGACATAAGAGATGCATGTTCAGTCCCTGAGTTGGGAAGATCCCCTGGAGGAAGGCATGGAAATTCACTCCAGTATTCTTGCCTGGAGAATCCCACGGTGGGCTACAGTCCATAGTGTCGCTAAGAGACACAACTGAACAGCTTAGCATGTATAAATTTAAGGTGTACAGCATAATGATGCGACATACAATGAATGAATCTTATTCTTACTGGCTTTTAGAGTAAACTATGTCTTAAAAAAAGTTCACATTAAAGCAAAAAGCATGTTGTATAACCTGATGGGCTCCCTGGACAGCCTCTAAGGCCCTGTTGAACTGCCAGTTTTTATAATGCCCTGGATTGTGAGAGTGTTTTATTGGTCTTGAAAAATATAAGATCTGGAAACAGATTAAGTTCTTCGTGTAAAATTTGTCATTAATTTTTTTTTTTTTTCATTAAGCTCGGCTTTGAAAAACATTTATCTTCTGGAGTTCCACCCTTCCCTGGGCCTGGCTTTCTATATCCCCAGCGCCCTCGAGCACCTCCTCAGGGAGGCCCGCCACACTTGCAGGCCCACATCAGCCAGTGCCCTCACCTTGCTGGAAAGACGTGTGCTGCAGCTGGCCCTGAATGTGAGGCTCACCCCCGCAAAGCCCGAGTCCTGGTACAGTGCACAGCTCCAGAAAGATGTAGGTTCTCTGAAGGGGTTAGGTGGGTCCTTGGCAAAGAGAATGTTTCCTCCCAGATGTTACTACTTAGCTTTGTTTTTGTTTGGCTCTATTCCCCTCCTGTTTGGCCAGAGACCGATCATAGTCCTAGGGCTTGCCAACATTTTTATGGGTTTTTTTGTTCATTTTGGTCAATGTTTCCAGTTTATCGGGGTGCTGCTACAGTTATCATTTAAAGGGAAATATACACAGGAAGGGGAAAAGTATTTTCTGGTTTGCTATAGTTTAACAATATATATTTTTTAATTAATTTTTTTTCTTTCTAAGACTTTTCCTAAATTTAAAAGAAATGTACTGTTTTGTCCTGAGCTAAAATCTGGTAGAGGAGAGATAGCACTGAGGGAGGGAGGAGTCAGTGATCAGGATTAAGTTCAGCCCTGCCATTAACTTGGGTTTCCCTGATAGCTCAGTTGGTAAAGAATCCATCTGCAATGCAGGAGACCTGGGTTTCTATTTGATCTTACTCTCTGAAGGTACTTGCTATAAGATAAAGGAAATGTCCAGGCTTCAGCTGCCAAAATATCTGTTCCACAGGTCTATCTCAGCCTCCTGTCTTCTCCAGTTCAAACAAAAGTTTATTTTCTTTTAAATTAATTTTAAGTTGATCAAAAAATAGAATTCAGAGTTTTAGCAAAAGAAGAAAACAGAAAATTACCCTAAATATAACCTCTCAAATGCATTTATAATCATTATTTTTCTGAATTCAAGTATTCTTTATATACATATTTTACATAGTTCTTTCTAATCATATCCTTCATATACTATCTCCTGTTTTTCTCAGTTGCATCATATTATATATTCTTCCATGTTGCTAATAGTCTTTATACTTAACTTTTATGACCACAAAATTCCTTTAAGCAGTAAATGATAATTTATCCAACCATTTCCCTATCGATGGGCATTCAAGTAATTTCCAATGTTTTATTATTATTAAAAATTCTGTAAGATACATCTCTATGCTCACAGATTTTACCATATTTTGAATCAGTTCCTTTGGATAGATTCTTGGAATTGGATTTACTGAAACAAAATTTAAGTCTTTGGATACATGTTGGCAGATCACTTTCCAGAAAAGTCATGCCAAACTGTAATACCACCAATAGTGTCTAAGGGTACCAGTTCTGCAATACTCTACAGTGTTAGGTGTAAGCATATAATGTCTGTGCTAATATATGCATATGATATATAAAGGTGGCATTACACTGTTAATTTTCTTTCCTTGCTTTTTTTGAGATTAAATATTCTTTCAAATGTCATGATACTAGCTGTATTTTTTATGAATTTTCTTCCCCTTAGTTTATTGTTCTCTTGGAATCCTAATGTCATTCCTATCCACTTACACAAGCGCGTCTTAAAAAAAACTTTAACCGTTTGTCCATAATATTTTCTGCAACTATTTTCCCCAATTTGTCTTTTAAATTTTTAACAGAAACTTATTTTCATATAGTCAAATCTGTTTATCGTTTCCTTTGTGATTCTTCTATCCTAAATCCAGAAAGCCAAACTTCCTCCAGATGTTTCATATTTGTCTTCCTTTATTCTAACTTCTAACTTCTTAAGGTTTTTATTTTATTTCAAAAATAATTTAACTCCTTTTAGTATTCTACCTGGAGTGTGTGTGTATGTGTGTATGAGTGAGTATGTGGTCTAAGATATGGCTCAAAACAGATTTTTTTCCCCACATTATTACCCATGTAGCCTACTACCATTTATTGAGGATTATTTTCACACTGTATTATGGTACCAGGGTTTCCCTGGTGGCTCAATAGTAAAGAATCTGCCTGCCAATTCAGGAGGCCCAGGTTTGATCCCTGGATAGGGAAGATCCCCTGAGAAGGAAATGGTGACCCATTTCAGTATTCTTGCCTGGGAAATCCCATGGAGAGGGGAGCCTTGTGCACTATAGTCCATGGGGTTGCAAAGAGTCAGACATGATTTAATGACTAAAATAGCAGCAATTATGATACCAGATTTTTAAAATGTATTTTTAGTTCTCTTAAAAATTGTAGTGAATATCTGGGCTGATGCCACACAGTTTTATTTTTTATTGATTGATGGATTGTCACACTGCATGGCTTTCAGAATCTTAGTTCCCCAACCAGGGATTGAACTGAGGCCCTCAGTAGTGAAAGCACCGAGTCCTAACCACTGGACCACCAGAGAATTTCTCATACAGTTTAAATTATTATTTTTTAAAAAATGTTCAAATTGAGACCTAGAAAGGATAAATATTCAGATTAATTTTTTATACTGGGACAGAAAATGGAGCAGGTATTGTGCTCATAAGACAAGCGGAAAATTAATAAATCTCTTGATCACTTTGGAAGACTTCAATTATCTAGAAATAGTGCATCCTTGAGTAGGTAAGGCCTTTGGTAGATAAGTCTATCTACTCTTGGGATGCCAAACCAGGAAAGACAGACTAGAGATGGTCCCCAGACTTGGTCCTTGCTGGAAGTGGTATATAAGAGGCTAGCAAAAATATCAGAGCAGAGGAGTGACCAAGCCAGGAGGATGTTAAGGAACAATGTAGTAACTTCACAAATCACCCAAGGCTTGGATGACTTGAGCAGAGGAGCACTGAAGAGGCAGCTTGGTATACTCTAGAATTGCAGCCTGGAACTAGGAAAACTAAATTTATTCTTGATACTGTTGTCTGACCTTAGAAAATTTCAGTGTTGCTTCAGATCCCTAACTGATAAAATGGACATAATAGTATCTGTGATTTAAATCATGGGGATCTTGTGAAAATAAAAGTGAGTTAATATATGTGAAAATACTTGAAAATTTTGAAACTTCAATTAGAGTTTATAAGAAATTATCATTATTATCATTGGCCACTAAAATACTTGAAATGTATCAGAGACTTCTATTTAGGTCATCTTTGTCATTTCTCTCTTTATTTTGGCTTAAAACATTTATAATAATGATAATAGCAAATGCTATGTACCAAGCACTTTTGCATATATTTAACTCAACCCTCTCAACAACCCTGTGATACAGTTATGATTTATTAGTTCCTGTTAAGGCTATGGTTTTTCCAGTAGTCATTTATGGATGTGACAGTTGGACTGTGAGGAAAGCTGAGCGCTGAAGAATTGATGCTTTTGAACTGTGGTGTTGGAGAAGACTCTTGAGAGTCCCTTGGACTGCAAGGAGGTCCAACCAGTCCATCCTAAAGGAGATCAGTCCTGGGTGTTCATTGGAAGGACTGATGCTAAAGCTGAAACTCCGATACTCTGGCCACCTCATGGGAAGAGTTGACTCATTGGAAAAGACCCTGATGCTGGGAGAGATTGGGGGCAGGAAGAGAAGGGGACGACAGAGGATGAGATGGCTGAATGGCATTACTGACTCGATGGACATGAGTTTGAGTAAACTCTGGAGTTGGTGATGGACAGGGAGGCCTGGTGTGCTGTGATTCATGGGGTTGCAAAGACTCGGACATGACTGAGCAACTGAACTGAACTGAGGTGCTGTTATTATCCTTACTGCCACTTTACAAATGATGAAACTGAGGACAGTTAAATTGAATGAATTGCCCTAAATCTCACAGCTTGTAAGTGCCAGAGCTAGAACTCAAGCCTAGGAACTCTGGATCCAGAGTCTGTACTGCTGACATATTTTTCTTAATATGTTCAAATTTCTTTCTTTATTTTGTATTTTTAAAAGTATTCTGTTTTCTTTCAGCTATTTTCAGCTAAAGTGATGGGTGATCCCTTTCTTGTGGGGGAGATAGGCCTGCTTGCACTCAAATCTGCAGCAGACCAAGGACAGAACCAAGGCCAAGATTCCCAAATGCTGCTCATGGAGATGTTTTCCAAACTTTTGGAACTCTTGACCCTCCAGCATAGGCTGATAGAGATGAGTCTGCAGAGTGTACACTTGGCACGGTCAGTAGGGGGACTCACAATCCACATGAAGGGTAATAGACTGTGAATCTTCCTACCACAAGCCTTGCCCCATCTGTGCCCTCAGAGTAGCCAGAATGAGCTTTCTAAATGACTGAAATGATGACCTCCCTTCTACCTTCCCTCCCTCCCTGTTTCTCTTCTCAGGTCTCCCGCAGACCTCTCTGACTATTCAGCCTGTCTCCTCTAAGCACCTGGGCTTTTTCTCCATTCAGCCATTGCCTTTTAATTAGGTGCTTAATGTTGGTTTATTAGTTTTCCTGCTAATGTAAGCTCCCTAAATGTAAAAGCTCTGTCCGTGTTGTTTTCCATAGTGTCCTATTGGGTATAAAGACTGACCCTCATCAAGCACCTAATGATACTGAGTGTTCAAATATAATGAAGTTGAATAGCAGAGAAGAACCAGTGGAGGGCCTTCAGAAGGGAAAGAATGAGTCAGTGATAGCATCCAGGTCTGGTGGAAGTATGAAATGTTCAACAGGTAGGGGGAGAGAATGCTTGGTGAGTTCTATTTTGGCTTTGAGCATGAGAGGATGGTAAGACATTTAAGTGAACATGTTCCCTAAACAGGAAAAATATGGAACTTGAGGGTTTGTTGCAAACATATATGAGTTTCGTGTTCTGTCCCATAGAGTCCTTGAAGACACAGAGAGTCTAATTATCCACCATAAACCATAATCTAGGGCCTACTGTGTCCAGGGTCTGTACTGGGAACTTTCCACGTATTAGTTCATTTAATTCTCAAAATATTCTTATGTTATAATAGATTAATGATGTCCTTATGATACGATAGCTTGCAAACATTTTACCACCAAGAAAATAGAGGCTCAGAAAAGTAATTTTCCTAAGATCATATAACCAGAAAGCAGTAGAAGCAGAAATCAAACTATGGGCCAAGATAATATTAACCACTATGATACTACCTCCTCATAATTTCTGATCCTTGTTCTGAGGGAGTTCACAATGTAAAAGTTACCTCTGATGAAGTTTAATATGATATTCTAGTCATATGCGCAAAATACCATGGGCGCACAGGGAGTGGAGTATTTCATTCTTTCTAAGTGAATCAGAGAAAGCTCCACAGAAGAAGGCCTAGGGATGACCTCCACACTTCAAATGTTCAAGCCCTAAGCCCTAGTACCTCAGAATGTGACCTTATTTGGAGATAGAGTCTTTACAGAGAAAATGAAGTTATTAGAGTGGGCTCCCATGTAGTATATCTGGTGTCCTAAGAAGAGCTGGTTTGGACACAGATGTATCCAGGAGGAAAACGGTGTGAAGCCATAAGGATGTGGTGCACATTTGTAAGACGAGGAGAGAACCCAGAACAGATCCTTCACTCAGCACCCTCAGAAGGAACCAGCCCTGCCACACTTTGATCTTGGACTTCTGTCCTCCAGAACTGAGACAGATTTCTGTTGTTTAAGCACCACCATCCCCAGTTCTTGGTACTGTTCCACAGCAGCCTAGCAAACTAATGTAGGTGTCATTTGAACTCAGCCTTAATGTACCAACTTCTCAAGATGAAGAAATGTGTTAAAATGGGTATAAGAGAAGAAAGGAAGGAATTCTAAACACAAAAGGCTGAAATGCCACAGCGACATCTGAATGGAGCCTGGCTGCAAGTCATGGGGGAGTAGAGCTCAGAGTTGAGGAGGACAGAGATGGGGTCACAGATTCTTATACAAAAGGGAGGCGGTGATGGCCCATAGTTGAATGACAGACTTCCCAAGGAGGACATGGGGAAGCTGAGAAGAGGACTGGGTTTGGAACCCAAGGAAACATCACGAATTTGAAAATGAAGAGGAGAAGCCAGAAACAGTGGCAGCAGCAGTGGCGGGATGTGGGCAGTGGTGCTTGGCCCCCGCTCCCCCCACAGCCAGGGCCCTGGCATGGCATGGGTGCAGCTCTTTGAGGTCCATCAGAGCAATGAGCAATTGTGTCATCAACAGCCTGAGGGAGCAGCTGGTGCGGGTCCCCTCCCAAGCAATCTGGGTAATCTGCATGGGGTCTTGAAGGGTCTCCAACAAGGCCAATGGCATGGCATGGGTAGTGGGAGAAAGAAAGTGAAGTTTCTCAGTCATGTCAGACTCTTTGTGACCCTGTGGACTGTAGCCCGCCAGGCTCCTCTGTCCATGGGATTCTCCAGGCAAGAATACTGGAGTGGGTTTCCATTGGGTGGTGGGGGAAGGCTGCTTCAAAAAGAAAGGGAAAAAAGGAGAAGCCAGTGAAGACAGAGTGGTTATGAGGCAGAAGCATGGAGATCCTGGATTCAGGAGAACAAAATGGTTCAAGGAGCAGACAGGCCAGCCCTGAGGATCTCTGAGAAAAAATGGTCAACTTTCTACTGAGAGCTATACTGGGGACCTTAGGAGCGCTCGGAAGCCAGAAGTCAGCTTGCAGGAAATGAGAGGTGGAGAAGTGCCCAAGCATATCTCCTCCTACCTTAACTACTATCTTTAGCCATCATAGCTGAGGGCAGACTCAAAACCTTTGTGACTCATTTATTTCACATCGGACTTGGCTTACTTTTGTTTTGACTTTTGCTTTTATGCTTATTCAGATGGCTTGGTTTTCTTACCACTTACTTTCCTTTTAGGGAAATTAACAGCAAATGTTCTTGGCTTTTTTTTTTTTTCTCGTTTAGTCTCTATAAGGATTTGGCATGTGAGATGGTTTTGAGGAGTTCCATTTGTATCTAAGGCCTGTTCACTTTGAATCTGCATCACGCAAGGACAAGGTGGTCCATCCACCTGTCTTTATAACCTCTCTGCTGGAGGACAGTGATTGCGTAGACAGGTGAGCCTTGAGAGAGTCAAAGTAAAAATAATGAAACAGTAGAATGGCAGTGAAAAATAATTTCTATCAGCACCACAAATGCAATTGCATTCTAAACTCTCTCCCTTATAATCTATCTGCCTTGATGTCAGTATTTTCTTTTCCTTTTAATAGGATGGGAAAAAATAAGATCTCAATCAAGGGGGATAATTGGATTAAAAACATTGAATAACTGAAAAATGGAAGAATCAGATTAGAGAGCTCAAATGGATGGAATCTTAGGTTCAGCAACTGCCCAGGGCAACCATGTTGCTTCCAGATAGAAAGGGATGTGAGGGTTGGTCTTATGGGGCAAGAATTATGGATCCCTGCCCAGGTCCCTGCTCTTACTTTCCCTGGGACCAGGAAAAAGTCAGTCAAGGTTTTTAGCAACTGTTTGCTCAAAACTCTAATGCAATGTGTATCTAACAAGTATGGCAATATTTCTGTCAGGCTCTTTTGTTTGCCAGTATAAGAAGCCAACTCAAACCAGTGAAACCTCTTTTTCATGCCCCATAGGTTTAGCCCATTGCCCAAAAGAAAACACTCTTACTAGTAGCAGACCAGAATCTACTCAGTGGAGGAAGGGAATCTTTTTCCCCCATACAAAGTCAGGGATAAACTCATCTCCCTCTTCTTTCCTTGTCTGTCTTCCCCTGAGGGTCTTAGCTCTGTCCTGGAGATTCCTGGTATGAGTCCCACTCCAAGGAAGGCAGAGCTGACTCTAAAGGAGGGAAGGTCACTTTTGCTTTGCTATTGTGTATCACTGCTCAAAGTATAGCAGTATGCTAAAGGAGAGAGCACAGGCTGGAATGAAGGGGTTAAGACCACAGAGTGAACTTCTCAACCTCAGAAATTTGAAATTTGAGATTGGAAAACCTTTCTTGGAGAGGGCTGTTCTTTACATCTGAGGTAGTTTAATAACACCCCCAATCTCTACTTACCAGATGTCAGCAGTATGCTTTCCCTCATTTGTGATGATCAAAAATGTCTCCAGCCATTGCCACTTGTCCCCTGAAAGCAAAATCCCCCATGTTGTATCCTGTCATATAACCTAAACCAAAAAGGTGATTTATTGTAAAGATACAAAGATATCTCACAGAAGCTGAAGGCAGGAAATGTGATTGGGCCTCAAACTAGGCTAGGTCTCCAACCTGGAGCCAAGCTGTTCTCTGGATCATCAAGGGCCTCCTGCCAGAGCTGTTCTTTTACACTGCTGTGAAAATAGGCCATATTTTTGTTCAGCCAGAATCAACCCATCAACACAAACTGTCTGAATGTTCTGTGGCCTGGCCAAGTGGTGACTGGTCCTCCCAATGATGACCCAAAGATCCTTCAAGATCTGAAGCACTTTCTGAATTACCAGAGGAAGGTTTTTACATCCAAGGAACTTGTATCTTGAATTTGCATTTGTTTTATGTATGTTAATTCCTTCAAGTTATCACTTTGGAGTGCCATTACAACAACGTATACCAAACATGAGCATCATTGTTGTGCAGTCAGCATTATTGTTGTTGTTCAGTCGCTAAATCAGATCCAACTTTTTTTGACCTCATGGACTGCAGCACACCAGGCTTCCCTGTCCTTCACTCTCAGAGCTTGTTTAAACTCATGTCCATTGACTCGGTGATGCCATCCAACCATGAGCATAGTGACTTACATTTTGAGAAGCACATTCATGCATATTATCTCCATTAAGATAGGTGATATTTCCATTTACAGATGCAGAAACCAAGATTCCTAGATATCCAATTACTTGACAAAGTCTTATAGTTATGAATGAAGGACCGTGTCGCAAGGCAGAAACATGACTGCAAAGACCATTTAGATGATTGTTGGAGCCATGGGAGAGAGTCAGGAAGTGAATAAACGAGGCCAAGTCAGTGAGGGGCCTGTGCAAAGAGGTCAAGAAAGGAAGAGGAAATATAGAAGAGAGCAAAGGAATCATGATCATGAGAAAAGAATTTCAGAAAGTCTGAGATAGATGGTTACCACAGCCAAACTGCAAGAAGATTGAGGCCAGTAAGGACTGCAAAGTCGCTGGAGCCCTTCGGCGTATGAATGGAAATACTCAGTCTTGTGTAAAATCTGTCCTTGCTGTTACTAATGGTATTTCAGAACTGATCATGTCACTCTGTCCCTCCAGAACGGGCATCTCCTGGCTAACTGTACGGTGCGTCAAAACAACCTCATGTTTCCTCTTGCGGATATTCTCCTGCTACTCTTGTCTTAGCTATCTCTGAAGTGGATGATAACCAAATTGGAAAATTTAGTTTCTATACAAAGGAAGCCGTTCTTAAGGTAAATTTTTTTTTCTAAAAAGGAAACTAAAGTAAAATTAAGCAACTTGTTTGCATATTCCTTAAAAAGTATAATGTTTAATTCATATTCAGTTCAGTTCAGCTGCTCAGTGGTGTCTGACTCTTTGCAACCCCATGAATCACAGCATGCCAGGCCTCCCTGTCCATCACCAACACCCAGAGTTCACTCAAACTCATGTCCATTGAGTCGGTGATGCCATCCAGCCATCTCATCCTCTGTCGTCCCCTTCTTCTCCTGCCCCCAATCCCTCCCAGCATCAAAGTCTTTTCCAATGAGTCAACTCTTCAGTTTGACCCCATATACAAGAAAAGTTTCCACCTTCATAAATAATGATGATGGCTTTCCTTGTCTGTCATGTAATACCTCTTGAGATGACTTCTGCTTGGTATTAAAAAGAGACCCATGTTGGGACTTCTCTGGCAGTCCAGCGATATTTTCAAACCTGGTGTTATTTTTCCCTGCCACTCAGATGGACTTCTTTGCTTCTGTATGTGTATGTGCAGGTTTGTATATGTGTATGTTTTAAACATTAGTCTAATGTTGGCAGTTTTACAAGAGCCTGCCTTTGAGCATATGTTTGCTAGTCCATCAGAACCTATGCTCCTGCATCTGACAACTGGGGAAACATGATGGTGTCCAGATACAGAGCAATTCGGCCTAGAGCCTGCCTTCACAGGATGAAATACTGCTTAGGGAGAAACCAGCTTTAGGCTTGTTGCTGAGGAACAAGGGTCTTGGCAAATCCAACAGCTTGATCCATATATTTACCTGTTGAGTGAGTGGTGATCCCCACCCTCAACTTAATTTCTTTCTGTAGGAGAGAAATTCCTAACTACTTTCACATTTTCTTCCTTTAGCTCTTGTGCCATTCAGGAGTGGAAAATATGCAAGTGATCCTAGCATGCCAGGCTACTCAGAAGAATGCTTTAATGGTGGCTGTCCAGCAGGCATCCTTCTATCACACTCCCCGTGGGAGCTGTCCTGCTGATGTCAAAGTCAGCTGTAAGAGAAGCCTGAGGCATGCTACTGCTACTGTCAGGCTGCCCCATTCTCCCTCCATCCCCCTTCCCCTCCCTCAATTTGACACTCTTCCCTACTTTCTTTCTTCCCATCCTTCCATTTCCCTCCTTCCCTTTATCCCTTTTTGACCATTTCCCCCTATATTTTTATTTTCTTTCCTTCCTTCTTCCTCTCCCTTTCTTCTTTCCTAATACATAGTAACACATGATCAGATTCTTATTGGGACTCTTAATTTACAGAGGTTTGCTAATAATTTCAATGTTTCCAGTGTGTGTAACGCTGTAATGTTGACTAGCTAGAATCAACCAGCAGAAAATAGCCTGTTCCTCCACTCCTACCCTTTGTAGACAGATGATTCCATTGTTTTCTGTTTTATCATTCCTATATTTCTTTTTGCAAAAGTAAGCATACATATGCCCTTCTTTTTGTCACAAAAGGTAACACAAAAGATATTCTCTTGAACTTTTTAGTTATTGAGATATAATTCACATAACATAAAATTCACCCATTTAACATATAATTTGCAGGATCATACCATCATCGCCACCATCTAATCCCAGAATATTTCCTCAATCTCAAAAAGAAATCCTGTATCCACTAGCATCAATCCCCATCCTCCACTTTCCTCATCTCCTAGCCACCAGTAATCCACTTTCTGTCTCTGTAGACTTCCCTATTCTAGACATTTCATATAAATTGAGTCGTACAACATATGGCCTTTTATGTCAGAATTTTTTCACTTAGGCACAGTGTTTTCAAGTTTCATTCATGTCATAGCAAGTACCAGTACTTCATTTTCTTTTTGTTTTGTTTTTTACTGATGAATAGTATTCTAGTATATGTATATACCACATTTTATGTATCCATTTATCAACTGACAGACTTTGGTTTGTTTTTACTTTTTGACTATTATAAATAATACTGCCATGAACATTTAAGTTTTTCTAAGGACATATGTATGTTTTGAGTTTGCTAACACTTATTATTGTCTTTTTAATTTTAGCCACCCTAATAGGGTAAAATGATATCTCTTTGTGGCTTTGATTTGTATTTTTCTAATTACTTATGACATGACATTGAGCATATTTCCATGTGCTTATTGGCTATTTGTATATATATATTAAAGAAATGTCTATTCAAATCCTTTGCCCTTTTATAAAGTTGAACTTTTTTGTTACTGAGTTGTAAGAGTTATTTGCATATTCTGAATACAAGTTCCTTATCAAGTATATGATTGGCAAATAGTTTCTTTTATTATGAAGATCATCTTCTTACTTTCTTGATGATGTTCTTTGAAACAGAAGTTTTTCATTTTGATGTGCCAAATTTACCCATTTTTATTTTTTCACTTGTTCTTTTGGTGTTATGTTAATATTTAAGACACCATTGTTTAATCCAAAGTCACTAAAATTTACTCCTATGTATTTGTAGTTGTAGCTCTTACTTTCAGGTCTATGATTCATTTATAGTTAAGTTTTTATATGTAGTATGAGATAGGGCATCCAATTTCATTCTTTTGAGTGTAGTTACTCAGCTGGTGGCTCAGAGGTTAAAGCGTTTGCCTCCAATGTGGGAGACCCGGGTGTGATCCCTGGGTCAGGAAGATCCCCTGGAGAAGGAAATGGAATCCACTCCAGTATTCTTGCCTGGAGAATCCCATGGACAGAGAAGCCTAGTACATTACAGTCCACGGGGTCGCAAAGAGTCGGACACGACTGAGCGACTTCACCTTCACCTTCACCCAGCTGTCCCAGTACCATTTGTTGAAAAGACTCATCTTTCCCCACTGAATTGTCCTGGCACCCTTAACGGAAATCAATAGACCATAAATGTAAGAGTGTATTTCTGGACTCTTAATTCTACTCCACTGGTCTATATGTTTGTTTTCATGCCAGTACCACTGTGTTTTGATCACTGTAGAATTGTGATAAGTTTTGAAATTAAGTATAAGTCTTCCTATTTTGTTCTTTTTCAAGATTGCGTTAGCTGTTTCGAGTTCTTTGCATTTTCACTTGAATTTTAGGATTAGCTTGTCAATTTCTGAAAAAATAAAGCCGTTTGGGACTTTGACAGGGATTGCATTGAACCTGTAAATCAGTTTGAATACTATTACCATCTTAACAATATTAAATCTTCTGATCCATGAACATGGGAAGTCTTTTCATTTATGTACTCTTTAATTTCTTTCAACAATATTTTATAGTTTTCAATGTACAGGTTCTATACTTCTCTTGTTAAATTAATTCCAAAATATTTTATTATTTTTATATTATTGTAAGTGGAATTGTTAGTTTCATTTTCAGTGTTCATTATTAATTTATAGAAATACAATTGATCTTTTATCTTGCAACCTTGCTAAGCTTGTAAATTCCTTAGGATCTTCTATGTAAAAGATTATGTCTTCTGCAAAGAGAGATAAATTTAACATTCTCTTTTCATTCTGGATGCCTTTTATTACTTTTTCTTGTCCAATTGCCCTAGCTAGACCCTGTAGTACAAGGTTGAATAGAAACGGTGAGAATGGATATTATTGTCTTATTCCTTATCTTAGGAGGAAAGCTTTCAATCTTTAACCATTACATATGATGTTAGCTATGAGTTTTTCTTAGATGATTTTTTTTTTACCAAGTTGAGGACATTCCCTTTTTTCATAGCTTTTTGATGATTTTATCATGAAGGGGTTTTCTATTTTATCTGTATATAATACTCTAAGGCTTTTTTTTTCCCACTTACCAGTATATCCTAGAAATCACTCTGAATTAATTCACAGAGATTTCCTCCCATTTTCAAAAACAACTTTATATAGTTCTCTCTTATGTGTATATACTTGTGAATATAATTTTAGGTGTAAAATTAAATATAACTTTAGGAAGTCAACTTTCCAGATGGTCTTAAACATTCTCTAAGCCTTATGAATTCTATATTGTTGTTGTTCAGTCGCTTAGTCATATCCCACTCTTTGCGACCCCATGGACTGCAGCACTCGAGGCTTCCCTGTCCTTCACTATCTCCCAGAATTTGCTCAAACTCATGTCTATAGAGTTGGCGATGCCATCCAACCATTTCATCTTCTCTCCTGCTTCTCCTCCTGCCCTCAATCTTTCCCAGCATCTATATTCTTGATATATGAATTCTATACAGCTTACCACATTTTACCCCATAGCACATTTCTGTATTTTCACTCTTTACATTAATAAAAGAGTATACATTCATAAGTATGGCAACAATATTCAATCTTCACTTCTACTGCCAAATACTAATTCTCATAGAAATCAAATACTAAAGTAGAAAATAGGGATAGAGTAAGTTATATTGATTTTTAAAAATTCAACCCCTCAAGTCTTAATTCAGTACCTACTTTAGGTTAGGCTCATCAGATAATACTGAGGTCTGATTCATGAAGTGAAAATGAAAGTGTTTGTCATGTAGTCGTGTCCAGCTCTTTGTGACCCCATGGACTGTAGCCTGCCAGGCTTCTCTGTCCATGGAAGTCTCCAAGCAAGAATACTAGAGAAATTATATCTGGTGTATAAAATGGGGACAGGCTCATAAATGGTTTAAATACAAGAAATAATAGAGGTTCAACAAGCTATAGAAGGAATTTTTAAAAAAGAGAGCTCACATCTGGGGAACCAGAAAGGGCAGCACAGAGTGGGAACATTTGGAAAACTTGAAGGATGAGTGTTTTGACTGAGACATGACTATGTGATCCTTTTGAGTAGAGAGAAGACCTTCTGATGCTCAAGCATAGTATGAAAAGACAAATGAGTACTAGGAAAAAATGGATGCCCAGCTTGGCCTCACCTGTGGTTTTCATGCATAGCTGACATATGGAATCTTTTCTTCCATTAATCTTATGAAGAATACCAATATGTAAAACAGATATAAATGGGGTTTTCCAGGTTGAGAGGCTTTTAAGTCACTTCCTGAGATTCCTCCAGGAAGTGGTGAAAGTCACCAAGTAGGAAGATAGAACAGGGGTGGGAAGGCATTTAGAATAATAGCCTGAAAAGATATAGCACAAGGAGGGGTAGAGAGGCACTAGGGCTATATATATATATATATATATATATATAATGAATACACAAATATATATAGTAATACATGTGAGTTTTATATATATGTGTGTGTATATTTATATACTATTCTACAGATGTGGGACAGGAAGAAGCCTAATGATATAGTAAGGAAGAATAAATGATGGAGACATTGAGAGGGAATAGGCAAAAGGAAGGGAAAGGAGGAAGGAAGGAAGGAAGGAAGGAAAGAAACAGAGAGAGAATAAAATTGTTACTAAAATTGTTACTGTGTAATAACATTGTTACTGTGTCCAAGCCAAAGGTGGAGAATGTTTTAAGAAGAAATGAGTCACCAAGGAAGATGAGCAGGTGACAGATAAACACATAAATAATGTTCAACAACATTAATTATAAGAGAAATGCAATTAAAACTCCAGTGAGCAACCCTTGCATACGCACTAGAATGACTAAAATTTAAATGAACTATTCTGAGTCTTGGCATGACATGGAGGATCTGAAGCTTATACACTGCTGATGGGAATGCAAAATGGTTACCTTGCAAAACAGCTTGGCAGTTCTTAGAAAGTTAAACATATACTTGCCATATGATTCAGCCGTTTCACTCCTAGGTATTTACTTAAGAGAAATGAAAGCACATGTCTGTCCAAAGACTATGTAAATGTTTATAGCAGCTTTATTTAAAACAGCTAAGAGCTGGAAAAAATCCAAATGTCTACCACCAGGTGAATAGATAAATAAATTGTGGTATATTTTACAGTGGAATATTGCTCAGCAATACAAAGGAATAAGTTGTTGACATATACAACAATATGGATGAAGCCAAACCAAAAAAAGAATATATAACTGCATGATTCCATTTATATAAAATTCTAGGAAGTGCATTCTAATCTATAGTTGGAGAAAGCAGAGCAGTGGTTGCTTCAGGAAGCGGGCTGGGTAGGAGGGATGGCTATGGTCTTTATTTTTATTGCAGTAATGGTTTCACAGTTGTATACTTATGTCCAAACTTATCTAATTTACTTCATACTTTAATTTACTGTATACTTTGTGTGTTGTTTACTGAATGTCAATTATACCTAAATAAAGCTATTATATTTTAGGAGGAGGAGGAGGAGGAAGTTGAATTAAATGTAGAGGGAAGAACAAGAAGAGCAGGAATTGAAATTAGGCTATTTTACATTCTCAGAAGTTCATTGCTGACTCTGAGAGAGCTATTCTAATGGGGATGGAGTGAAAGCCAGACTACCAGAGTAGAGAAGTAAGAGAATGATAGAAATGCAGAAGCAGAGAATATTTACAGCTTCTGCATTCGTCTGCTAGGGAAGCCATACCAAAGTAGTATTGACTGGTAGCTTAAACAACAGAAATTTATTTTTTCACAGTTCTGGAGGCTAGAAGTCCAAGATTAAAGAGCCAGCATGTCACTTTCTAGTAACAGTTCTCTTCCTTGCAGATGGCCACATTCTCACTGTCCTCACAAGGCAGAAAGAAAGAAAGTTCTGGTGTCTCTTCTTCTTCTTATACCAGCTTTACCAGCCCTATCAGATTAGGGTCCTGCCCTTTAACATCATCTAACCCTAATTGCCTCCCAAAGGAGGCCTCATTTCTAAATGCCATCGCATTGGGGGTTGGGGCTTCAATCTAAGAATTTATGAGGAGACACAAACATTTAGCCATCATAACTCTTTAAGAAGTTGGGTGAGAATTAAAAAAGAAGTGTAGGAGGTGTAGGAGAATTAAGAATAAAATAGATGTAATCATATTTTTAAGAAGGGACTGGAAAAGAAATTGAGGATAGAAACAAAAGATCATCATAGTTGGGATTTTTGATGCACTTGAGTCAAGAAATTAAGGGTTCAATTTAGCAGTTTCTATTGTCTGGGCATGGTGGTAAGCTAAGTGATGGATGGGCCTGGACTCATGGAATGCTCTGAATAACCCTCGGAGATAGAGGACATTACCTGTTCTTTCCAGGTGAAGAAACAGGCTGATAGGTTAAGGGACAGAGCCAAGATTACCTGCTGAGTGTCAGCACTGGGTTCAGATTACAGAGCTTGTTTTCTTTCCTCTTGGCTCACTCATATCCTTTCTAAGGCCCCTTGTGTCTTCTGAACTAGTATATTCTACTATTTTTAGGAGACTGGGATAGCCCAAGAGTCTTCAGAAAAAATCAAGATGGAAACTTTAGACTTTTTAACTCAAGATTTTTTTTCTTTTGCCTCATTTTCCTTTCCTTCAGTAATTCAGCTGTGGAAAATCTTCTTTGTTTGAAAAAGAATGGGCTTTCCTTTGAAGGCTTAATGTTTTTCTTTTAGTTAGTATTTTAGAAAAATGTAAAAGAATCCCATCTATCTTTCCTTGTATTTATCCTCCCTAAATAATAGGAATATTAGAAGATACAGATTTCCCTTTTTTTCTTCCCACTCTTCCCCACCATCCCTCCACCTCTCCCTCCTTCATTATTACATTGTATAGGACAGCATATACAGCCCACCTCCACCTGCTTAGGTTGTACCAGAATGACACCCTGAGATGATTTTTCAGATCTTGTACCCTGAAGTTGATCAGCTGTATTTCTTGAGAGGCCCCTATACAAAGCACTCCAACTAGCCACCTTGTAAGATGGAGAAATTTTTTCTGAGAGCACTTTCAGTTCAGTTCAGTTCAGTTCAGTCACTCAGTCGTGTCCGACTCTTGCGACCCCATGAATCACAGCATGTCAGGCCTCCCTGTCCATCACCAACTCCCAGAGTTCACTCAGACTCACATCCATCGAGTCGGTGATGCCATCCAGCCATCTCATCCTCGGCCGTCCCCTTCTCCTCCTGCCCCCAATCCCTCCCAGCATCACAGTCTTTTCCAATGAGTTAACTCTTCGCATGAGGTGGCCAAAGTACTGGAGTTTCAGTTTTAGCATCATTCCTTCCAAAGAAATCCCAGGGCTGACCTCTTTCAGAATGGACTGGTTGGATCTCTTTGCAGTCCAAGGGACTCTCAAGAGTCTTCTCCAACACCACAGTTCAAAAGCATCAATTCTTTGGTGCTCAGCCTTCTTCACAGTCCAGCTCTCACATCCATACATGACCACAGGAAAAACCATAGCCTTGACTAGATGGACCTTAGTCGGCAAAGTAATGTCTCTGCTTTTGAATATGTTATCTAGGTTGGTCATAACTTTTCATCCAAGGAGTAAGCGTCTTTTAATTTCATGGCTGCAGTCACCATCTGCAGTGATTTTGGAGCCCCCCAAAAT